>LZPO01035164.1:0-27965 GCA_001675575.1 Neotoma lepida
GTTCAGAGCCAGGGAAGTGAACCATCGAGGGAGCAGGTCCCCAACTTTGGTCATGTCTTCAGCTGGCAGCTTGATTGCGACCTCATGAGAGACCTGGAGCCAGAACCACCTAACTCTCTGACCCACAGAGGTGTTCAAGACCATATATTTTCATCATTCCACACTGCTAAATGTTGAGAATGTTTGTTATATAGCAATAGGTTACTCATACACACTGTCTACTGCAGAGGAAGGTCCCCAGTGACTTCCTTCTTAGGTTTCACATCATCTCCTGTATATTCTCCTATATGATCTTTGTAGTACTCTTGACTGACCTGTTCCTGGCCTCTCCAGTAAGTCCCTATATCTCCACAGTCTCCCTAGAAAAGAAGATAGAGGGAAAAGCTCCCTGAGGCCTGGGCTAGGAATCCCACCTCCTTGCTTGCCATCTTGAGTGACATTTGGCATTAGGAGAATGACTTTCTGTAGAGGGCAGCCTTCTCTGAGCCATGAAACTCCCTCTTGTTTCTGAATCCTGGGGCCAAATGACATCAGTCAGGCCCACCACCAGATGAAAAGCTTTGCAAACAACATGTTCTTTTTTGTTATTACCTGCTCATCTCCTGTATCCTTTCTGCTCATGTGCAATGTCCAAGAAAGGTCACGTCTTGTTTTGACTTTGCAGTTAAATGCATCTGACACAGGGTGGGGGTTCCAAAATTGGATGGAGATATAATTGGGCTTACTTGTTGCAAGATGTACCAGTGTACTCTAGCAGACTGTCATGAGGGAAGTGGCCACCTGGGTCTCCATCTCTTATAGTATACAATGGGGAAAATGTAGTTTGTGCTTGTCACTCCTCCACCCTGTGAGTGTGATTCTTGTTTCCTAGGCCAGCCTCAAACATAAAATACAGTGGAAGATGACCTTGAACTTTTGATCCTCCTGCCTCCACATCTTAAGTACTAAGATGATAGGCATGTGTTACTACACACAGTTAATGCAGTGCTCAGATTGAACCCAGAGCCTTGTCCATGCTAGACAAGCACTCTATTAACTGAGCCACAACCCACTAGATGTATTTTCTGATTAAAAGAAAAAAAACAAAACAGAACAAAAACCAACAATAACACCAAAAAACCAAGGTGATGGTCCATTTGGTGAAATCCCCAGAATTTCTTTTCACAAAATCTACCCTGTTCTGAGAGGTAAATTCAGATGCCAACAGGCATTGGCTTGGAGGACCTGGGAAGGGGAAGAAGGCACCTGAGTAGTGAAGGGCCTTGCCGCAATGGCCTCAAAGCATAGTCTTCAAGCCAGAGGTACCAGTGTCAGCAGGGACCTTGCTAGACACATACACATATTCACTACCCAGGCCCATGGAAAGGCAAACTCAAGGTTAGGACCAGGGATTCACTTTCACTAGCTCGACTGGGTATTCTGATGTATGTCTAAGGGTGAGCAGCCCAACTGAAAGGATCAGACATTAAATTATTCACTCACCATTCATTCATTCAAACGACAGTGATAGAGTGCTTACTATGTCAGACACTGAGCTCCAGGGCAATGACGAGACAGTAAGGAATGCCTTTCTTGAGGCCTTCACTGGACAAGGCCTGTCAAGGTTGGGGGAATCCAATGATGCAAATTCAAGGCCTGGGAGTCATGGGCAATTCTTTCTATGGATAGGAGGCACACCNAAAGTGTCTCCTAGGATCATCTCGTCAACACAAGCAGCCTTTCTAAAGTCAGTGACTGTGGCTTGGACAGCTGGTTCAGCTTGTTAGACTTCAAAACAAAACAAACCAAAAAAGATCACATGATTCTAGCACCATGATGACTCTAGCACACATGAAATACATGACTGCTTTAAGAATTCACTGGGGGATATGTTCATCTTTTAATAAACCAATTGTCGTTCCCCTACTATCTAGGAAGTAGGAGTTTGCTCCTCTTTTTCTCAAGTCTAAATGAAATCTGAAAGCCAAGGTGACTGGTGTGCTTCCTATGGCAGGGTTCTCTCATTTACTCACTGCACCCCTCGCCCGTTCTACAACAGACAGAGCAAACACAGAATGAGCAGATGAATAACAAAGGCACATGAGACAGGGCCAGCAAACTCAGATAAAGAGAAATCACATCTGTGCAAATGGCCCAGCAATGAACAGTCCTTCAGTGTGAGCACAAGGCCTGCCTGTACCACACAACCCTCTTTCACTTACAGGGGTATCACACACTGGTCACCCAGAGATCCGTAACTAGTTCAGAAGGCCTTCGCATCTCCCTGAGAATAACTGGGTTCTTTTTGCATAGCCATGGGATCTAACACCTGTGGGGCTGAGCAGAAAACCTTTTGGTGTCTTTCAAGCTGCTTTAGAGGTTGCAACTGGAGGGAATTTAAGCACATCCACTTAACCCGCCAACTTTCCATAATCAAGGCTTTTTAAAACAGAAAGTCCAACCCCTCTCTATTTTTAATTCAGGAATGCTTGTTGGCTTTTGCTGAGACATTGATTTGATTAGTAGCATTCCGTGGTACTACAGACACGAGATGTTGAGCTCACAAGCAGATGATTCACTTCAGGGTTCTGAAACGAGAAACATACCTATCAATGGCGCAATGGAGGCTGGGAGATTCTGAGAAAGCATTTCCTGCCTGCATATAAAGAGGAGAAGCAATGAAGAAATTTGCTTATGGCTACAGCCATGAGACCAGGGACCACCTCATAGGTGCTCTTTATACAGAAGGCTTCTGGGAATAGATGCTCCTGTGTTTGGACACGCATATGCTACCTCATTTATCTACCTGTGACAGGGACAGTGCTGGAAGAGAATCAAAAGATGACAAATTGCTTCTGATTTTAAAGGAGCTGTTCAGGCTGGGTGCATGCCAAGGGGGACTGGACTTTATGCTAGGAGCCAACATTTCTTCCCATTATATGATCACATTTTGGCAAATACCCTCCAGCAAATGACTGTTGTCTACTTTCACCAATGGACTGCAAGATACTTGCTCTGTGAGCTTGAAATGCCAACTTCCTAACTATGTGTGCAGCAGAGGGCAGACCCACCCTACACTGCACAGAGGGAGGACCAGGGAATAAAGCAAGAGTCCTGGATGACAGGGAGTTTTCTCTGCTGGAGAAGGAGATAAAGGGGGACTCGATTGCAGGATTCCAGGGCTCAGAAAAATGCAGTGTCAGTCAATGACTGAGAAAACTTGACTTGTATGAGATAAGTAGTAATAAGTATCCAGGATATTGGCCCCTGGAATCTGCTTTTGGGGACACAGGCATCCCTAATCTTCTAGTAATTTCTGAAGGCAAGAAGGAGATGCTTTGGGGTTTCAGTATGGTTCATTGGAGCAAAACAGCTCTCATACCCTTCCTCTCTAGGCAGCTGATGGATCATCAGAGTCTGCTTATCATTCTAGGTAAAGCCCTTGTTCCTTCCCCAATCTGGAAATAACATGGTGCTTTTACTTATACACAGCCATAAAAATCTAAAGTTTGCAGGGGCTGGGTAGAACACCTTGAATATCTTAAGCCTCTAGAGATGAGCTTCTATTGGCCACACTACCCATGTATCAACCTCCACCATGTGTGGGAACCCACCAGACTAGACAAAGACTTCACCATGTTCATGTGCCCCAATGCCAGGTGCTCTTCTACACTACAGTCCTATCTGCTTACTCTGTCTTCCTGAACACCTCTACNAGTCAGGTACTATATTAGTCCCATTTTGTAGATGAGAAAACTGAGGCACAGAGAGGTTGACAGACTGGCAGGTCACTTAGGAGAATCTGAGACCAAATCAAGCCTAGGCACTATAGCTGTAGAGTCAAATTCTTTCCTAATTCTGTGCCCGTCTCTCTAACCTAACGTCCTTCACACACTGCAGCTGGAGCCCTGGAGAACACTAGATAACTTGGATCTCTCCCACCTCTCCTCCCAATCTTCTGGAATCCAGGGGTGCTGGGCTTCCACACAGAGCCTGCAGTGTGAAGACAAACACTCATCCCTGCCTCCTATTCCCATATTCAAACCAGACTGCGGAATGACATTTTGTGTTTGTTTGTGCATTCCACCAGCCAGAGACAGCCTCATAGATGGTCTCTGTTCGCCTTCCCCAGCCCAGCACNAGGCCCCTCCCTTCCCACTGCCAGTCTCTGGCCATGCTCCTGCAGCCAGCACCCGATGTTTCCGATCTAACCTCATTATATATTTCATCTGAAGATGCCTATTCTCCACACGGCAGTGAGGCACATTTTTAGCACAAGCTACATGCCAAGGCAACTTCAGATTTATCATTTCTAATAATAACCTTGGAGCAGAATCACAGGACCCATTCCACAAATGGGCAAACAGAGGCTGGAGACCACAGGAAGCTCATGGAGTCTCAAACTGCCATGTCTGTCTGTCATATACAATTCTCTCCCTAGACTGTTTCCTCTTAACTTCCTGTTTAACAAACTCATCTGAGGCCTGGGAATGGGAGCTTTGTCTAGATGAAGATAGATCTGCCTTTGTGCTGGGCTTCAGAATACTAACCAGCAGCTCTACGCTCTGCTGGCAAGGGTGCTGATGCCTAGCTTTCTGCAAACCCCTTCTCATTAGTAGGTTTACACGCACAAAGCACTCACTCGGCAGCGTTTCAGTCTGCATCTTTTGCTCATCACCCAGTTGCAGCTAATCAGCATGGTGAATGAATTGAATTCATTCTCATGCAGAACATAACCAGCTGCCTGAAGTGCCTGCTGAAATGACCATAACTTTGGTTCTGATGGAATCTTTAGGCTAGGAAATGAAGGGATAGATCAGAACCTCTAAGGCAGACTAGAGCTTTCTTCAGCCTTGCATCACTGGAGTGTGTTTCTAATAGTTACTACAGAGAGCTCAGATTTCCTGGGAGGGAGTGATGCATAGGCTAGAGAATGTGTTCCTTTGTTGCATTAGAAAGTCTTGCATTCATTAGAAACTAAGAATTTGAAAACTTTCCTAAGGATGCTTTGCCTCCTAGAGTAAGCACATTGCTTTTGCTATTGCTGTGCATTTTGCTGATGAAATATGCAAACAGATGGTAATAGTGAGAGAGCGTCAGGGGATATGAGTTCTAGTCCCAGTTCTGCCTGTTAATGCTGTGACTTTAGTCTCTGATTTTCTCTTAGAGCTTCAAAATCTGCAAAGTTGCCACTCCCTGGTGTACTTCACCGTGTTTTTCTGTAAGTCGAAACTCACAAACTGTGGGAGAGTGTACACAGAGCAAGATGCTGTGGCAACATAAGGGCCTCCTAAAGGTANATGCTCAACTGCCAAAGGCAGCATGGAGCATACAAGTGGCTATTTTCCACAGAGGCACTTCTGGGAGGTGGCATCAGGGAATGGCCACGGAAGGCAAAGTCTATGCGACAGCATCAAAAGCAGGCAGCAGCATCGCTCCTTTGTGTTCTGGGGTCTTCATCTAGCCACCCAGCATGGTGCCTGGCTTATCATGAGTGCTCATAAACACGAGACAATCAAAGACACAGCCTAAGGATATCCTTCAGTTTCCTTGAGGATGAAAGATTAGGAAAGCAATTGGGGCTGAGACAGGAAATTCCTGGAAGCCTAAGTGTAGGGTGATAAGATGAGCAGACCTAAGAGACCTGGGCAAAGAGGGTCATTCCACCTGGGTGGCCTACCTGAATATGCATTATGCATCCATTCCACAGCATAGAATGAAATACCTGATCTGAGAGGAATTTGGAGGTCACATAAGGCTCAGGGTTCTTAAGGTCTCCTTTATCTCACCCTCTTCTACTCCCACTCATTTCCCTTTCCATAACTGACATCATCTCACCTGCAGGAACTCAACAGAATCACACTTTTTTTATTTTTCCTGCATCAGATTATCACCCCTGAGATATTTCCCTGATCCCTATGGGTGGCTTCCTGCCTATGAGCTACACCACCTCTTTAACAGTTCCTGGCTTTCAGTGTAAAGCTGCAGCCTTTAGCAGGCTTTGCACTTGGGATCGGCACATACACTTTGTGAAATGTTCACCAGAAACATACGTGTACCACAGCACTGCCACCTGGATCCAGATCCCAACTTGGTGCATGTGGCAGCAAAGGGACAGTGGGGGCCAGGAGGCCACATAATCAATCGGGGAATTTCCCATTTAAACTTGTGCAGCATAAGTCTGCCTGGGCCAATTCAATATTCATAAGTAGGAAGTGGAGACGGCATTTCTGTTTCACCAAGAGCAATCGCTATTTATCATGGCAAATGACTGAAACAGTTGTACATACAGCGCTTTCCTCGCCGCTGTAAATTACAGTATACAGAAGATTAAACGTAAGCCTAATGCTACCCTTGAGCTTCAACAGCTGAGTCCTATAAATGGATACCCGTTAAGAGAAGAGTCTTTTGCCTGGTTACTATTTAAAAGTGTGTCTCTATTAAAAGCTTGACTTAAACATAAATTACCAGGCAGTGCGCCCCAGCCCTGAGCAGGCACTTCCTGGGACACTAGCCGTAGCATCCCACCTACATACAGGACACAGAGACTTAACCTCAGAAGGGCCAGAGTGGAATGGATACAGGGGCTTGGCACTGGATGAATTCTCACTCACTTTCTGCCAGTAGGACATGGGCTGGAAAGGGGACAGGGGGGACTCTGTCAAGCATAAAGACAGATCTTCAGAAATAAAATGACCCCAAACCCCAAGCCATTGGAGAAAGTTTTTTTCTGGTATCTGATGACCTGTGAAGCAACAGAGAACTCTGGCCTAAAGCTAAACCCCCAAATTTCCTAACTATAGTTAATCCTCCCAGTCCTTGCTCCTTTAAGTGAGGACAGTGGAGAAAGAGCACCAGTGTTATTCAGTGTTTTTCAGGGAGTGTTATTCAGTCAGGATCTATCCCAACAAGATTCTGCATAGGTCTGCATGTGCANTGGCTTCAGAAACTAACATAGGTAACAGGTGCCAGCGTGGAAAGCCCTTATGATATCCCCACTGGAAATCATGACAATAACAAATTGTATTATGAAAACAAGCCCCTTGGCAGTGGACCATAGGATTCTGAGTTCCACTTGAGAGACAGGTTTTTATAGGCCAGGAATGAATGAATGCATCACTCTAAACTTGAGAAATGTCCTAAATAAGCCAAGGTGTAAAACACAGAGAATTAGCAAAAAGCTGAGGCCTTCCACATTAATCATCATGTCTCCAATTCCACCACAAGTAAGTACTTTGACAATGTGCCCAGTGTTTTGGGTTGTAATTAGCAGTTCATTCTACGTCGTAAAGTATGCAAAGACCTCTGTGTTGTTTGAGAAGACAGATTCTATGTAACTTTAGTTTTTACTAGAGGAAAAAAAGCTATAGTTGAATGTGCATGATAAAATGTAATGATCACTAAGTAAATAGAAATTTTTAAATAAAATCTAAAGCATCAGGAAATGACAGATGAAAAGCAAGATAAACAAATACAAATTAAAAGAAAGAAATAAGTACATCAAGCAATCACAATAAGTGTAAATGAATAAAACTCACCTATTAGACATTAACAGGTGGATCTCTTTGAAAAGCTAGATATATATTGCCTATAGGAGAGACAACTAAAACAAAATAACATCAAAAAATTGAAAAGAAAAGAGTGGGTAGAGATAAATAAGGCAAGTACATTAGCCAAAAGATGNTTGGACAGCAGTGTTGGTCAGATAAAACAGAACCAAAGGCAAATCAATAGGTAGGAAGACACCAACCACTAGAGAGATTTGACCAGGTTTTTATGCATTTAACCAGACACCTCAAAATTGTAAAGCAAAGCCATCAGAGTTACAGGAAAAAGTGGCATTTTACAACCATCACAGGAGATTAACAGCTCCCTTCCCAGAAACTGTAGTGTGAGTAGGCAAAAATATGGTGAGGGCATACAAGATGAGAACAAAATAATAAATATACTGAACCCTGCGCCCAAGTGAGAGCTGCGCAAATTTTCCAGTCACACCGGAGACATTTATAGAAACTGTCTCTGATCTTGTTAACCTCTAAAGAAGTATACAGTCCATTAAAAAATAGAATAACATAGTTAATATTCTTGAACCATCACAAATTAAACTAGACATCAAAAATAATATAATACTAAGGTCACCCCCATTACATTTTATGATTGAAAACTAAAACCACACACCTAAGCTACCAGTTGGCAGCAGTGTGATTTTGTTCTGTGTGGTATAGTTGCTATGGGACCAGGTTAATTTACATGGCATTTATCAGTTGTATCACAAGAAACAGGAAACTCTCAGATCATTAAAACTTCACTATTTTGACTCTGAACTAAATTCTGGCCAAGAGGAGAGTGAAGTACCTGAGTTCTAGGAAGAAGGAAGGNATGTGCATAAGTTAATCACAACCTTGTCCTACAGCACAAGCTGTGTTTGGTACATTCTCCAGACTATGTCCTATTTACTCAATGTGTTTTACCAATGCTGGTTGGACAGACTGTTTGTCCAGTCTGGCACCTGGGGAAAGGGGCTGTTCAACTAGTTGGGCATCTTACAATACCATCATGGAATCAAGAAAATACTATAGTTAACAATTTGTATGGCTTGCTCTTTCACAGAGGTAAGAACTTCTGAAAAATAAGTGAGGACGGCTGCTGTGGTGGTTTGAATAGGAATGGCTGCCACAGGCTCATAGATTTGAATGCCTGGAGATCAGGGAATGGCACTACTTGACAGGGATTAGGAGGTGTGGCCTTGTTGGAGTGGATGTGGGCTTGTTGGGGGAGGTGTGTCACTTTGAGATTTCAGAAGCCCAAACCAGTATGAGTGCTCTCTCTCTTTCTGATGCCTATGGATCTTGATGTAGACCTCTCATCCTTCTCCAGCACTGTGTCTGCCTGTGTGCCACCATGCTTCTCGCCATGATGATAATGGACTAAACCTCTGAAACTGTAAGCCAGCCCAACTAAATGCTTTCCTTTATAANAGTTTCCATAGTCATGATGTCTCTTCACAGCAACAGAACATTGACTAAGACAGCTGCACAATTATACACAGGAAAAATATAGGCTCCTATGTCTNAGAAAGAGAGTACTTGCCCATGAAATTACTGCAAGCAACCCAAACCAGCTGGATGGCTTCTGCCTAAGAAGATACTGCCCACCCAATACAATTCCAGTGCCAGCCACAGTGAGTGAAATACTGAAAAGACCACAGCTGAAGGTAGAGGTCCATAGAGCTTAGTGGTTACATGATTACCCAGTAAGCACAAAGTCCTGGGTCCACAGCATCACGCACACACATGCACACATACATGTATGCACACACATGTGCAGAGAGAGAGAAAAAAAACAAGCTTTAAAAAAGGATGAATGCAGGATTACATTATATCAAGGACAGGCCTGCAAGTTCTGTGAACAAGTGAAGGTGTGTGATGAGTAGACAAGAGTGAGGGGTGGACAAAGAAGACACGAAGGACCATCCGAAGCTCTACAGGATGTGTACTGCATAATGAAGGTCTTATTTCTCATATACTCCACAGACAGAGCAGGGTGCCTCTCAGGAAGCACCCCCCTCTACTCTTGGCTTCCCCACTGGTCTTCAAGCTTCTCACTGCACTTCAATGGTCACCATCGACCCCTTCAAAGAACAAACGTTGGTCATAGAGCTGGAGGTTCCTTATTAACAAACTCTAGGGTCCCACCTGGTGAACATCGCAGGTTCTGAGAGTATGGCAGAGGCTAGGCTAATGTGGTAGAATCTTAACAGAGTTCCTGTCCAACCTCTGTCCACTTGCACTGAGAAACTCCTATAATATGGACTTGGAAATAGTGCTGCCCCTAGGATGACACTAGATACCACCAGAGCTGACAATGAAGTAGGCCGGTGAGTTAGGGCTGAGCCAATGCAAGCTTCGTGCTAACTGGGATACACACCCTCTGGTTAGGAAGCTTCCCTTCTGTAAGAGAAGGCTCACTTCAGAAGGCTGTAAATTAAGTAGAGGCTGCCACTTATAGAGAAGAGCCAGAAGAAATAATGCAGGGCAGGAAAGCTAAATATCTATGATGCCAATAAACAAATAAACAAGGGTAGTCAACCCTATCTTCAACAATAATCTGTAGTTCCAGTGCTGTAAGGACAAAGACTACGGTTGCTTTCTCTGGAACAAAATTATGATTAATTCCTTGGGAAGTGGGATTCATCAGTGAAATTGCTGACTTACTCTTTCACAGTTATTCTCCCCATTTGCATTTCCCCCTGGACCTATTTAGTTCCCAAGTGTCTCCTATGCAGCATTCCCCAGTTTGCACTCATTTTTCAGAAGTGCCTGCCTGGGAAAGAGCATCAGGAAGGTCCCACACAACCACGAACTCTGGTGCTACCTTGATTCTAAGAGGTCCTTCTCTGTGAAACACCCTACCAGCCTTTCCGTGTGTGTGTGTGTGTGTGTGTGTGTGTGTGTGTGTGTGTGTGTGTGTATGTGGTGGGAGGGGGAGTTTCAGAGGCAAACTTGTCATATAAAATGTACTCATATTTGATTTCAAACAAGGCCTGGAAGGCTCTGCTGCATCCCTGAAGCCAGTCTGCACATGATGTCTAGTATGTAACGCTTCTGGAGGAACCAGTCAGTGACCTTGACAGAAGAAAATAGAGACTGTGGAGAGCTGCAGATTAGCCATGAGTGAGGTTCTGATATCATGTGGGTGATGTGGTCACACCACAGGTGTGAGGTGATGACCGTGTGTAATCATGACCACTATTATAAAGCCTGCTTACAAAGTCCAGNGCACATGGCTGGGAGGATGGAGAACTCTCCCCACAGCCAGATTCCTGTCCAGGATGAAAAACAGTTTTTGCTTCACTGCACAGTCAGCAGAGGAAGATAGGGACTTGCATTTGGGAGCACATCATTAGGACAAAGATGTGTTATTGTTATTGCTGGGTAGTATGTATGGATGCACTTAGTAAGAATGACTGATTCCAGCATGGAATGGATATGCTTTTCTTTGATGCTTTAAAATCCTAACAGCTGCTTTGTGGCTCTGGGATGCAAGTCTGGCACCATTTCCGAGGACGTGAGTCCAACAAACTCTTGCTTTCTGTTTACTGACTTGGTCTTCCAGGGAAGGAACACTGGGAAGTGCCACTGTGCTCATCGCTGGGGATGGGGACAATTCCAAAACAACCTTTTGAAGCAGAAGCAGCGCTGGCAACATTTACTTGGATTTAAATAAAGCAATGACTGTTACCCTAATTCAGAGCTCAGGAATGGAGTGTATGGGAGCAGCCAGCACAGTGCGGATGTGCCAGGGATGAGTCAGAAGCCAGGGGTCACATTACAGCACAGAGCCCTCCAGAAATCAGCTGTGGTCACAGATCAAAGCGGTGGCTCCCACCACTTGCTAAGAACGGATGTCTGTCCTGCATCAGCCTTTCCAACCGCGTCTGAACAGAGATAGGCATTCTCTTTCAAGCAGCAGATCTAACAGAAAGCCCTTGCTTGCATGGCCAAGCTGCTTTTCCTTCTTTCTCCTGAGATTCATTTGAAAAACAAATCTATTGAGCACTGACTTTTTAGATGCAGAACTCATTGTGTTAACTCGGGGGATTTAATTTTTATAATACATGATTGATAGATTTAGTGAGTGTGCATGTGTACCATGGAGAATGTGTAGAGGTCAGAGAACAACTTCTGGAATCCTTCTTCTACCATGTGAGTTCCTGAAATTGAAACTCAGTCGCTAGGCTTTGAGGCATGTGATTTTACCCAATGAGTCATATTGTAGCCTCAAGGGGACCTAATAGGGAGCATGACAGACAGAGTTCCTAGTGCCTGGAAACTCCTAGTCTCATGTATACGTATGTGTTTGAGTGCATGTNTATGCACCTGTGTTAGGAGATAGGTAAGTATTTGCAATAGCCATCATAAATACTAACACTGGTGAAATAGCAGGTGCCATGAGCACTTTCATTTGTGAGTGGAGAAATCCTTTTGTCTGTCTACCTGCTTATAATAAACACTTGTAAGCATTTTCCAAAAGCCAACAAATGTGCTCCACACTGGGACTCACAGATGTTAAGGACTGGCCCTCAGCAACTCCCTGTCCAGTACAGGAGGCAGGAGGCAGAAGTGCCAAGTGATGGTTGGTGGCTCAGCACGAGCACAGATCTAACACTTAGGGTGCTCCAATCTAAAATGAGGTCTATGGTGCTATAAATATGAAGCTACCTGCACTTGGGGGAAAACATGTCAAGACAAACAAAATGATTATTACAACCTCAACTGGCCAATCCAGTACCCACCTCTCTTTTCTCTTCTTACCCAACTTCTTGGCATTGGACACGGTCTATGAAAAATGTTCTCTTGGCTTCCACATCTCCACCCTCTGTGGCTTTTCCTGCCAAATCACTGGCCATTCCCCTTTAGTCGAACACTAAATAAATGTTCACTCTTGCCTCTCCTAACCCAGTCCAATCCAATCTATGCCAAACCAACCCAACTCAACCCAAGGGAACCAAATTCTTCAGCAAATCCTGTCACTATAATTCAAAAATGGATCTCAAGTTCACCCACCCTTTTCTCTCCACCTCCATCCAGGTATACATTAGGACCTCTTCTCACTAGCCACACATCAATCCTATGTTTCCCAAGATGCACAGTATCTTGGCAAGAATGATTTCTGAAAAACATAATTCACATTTACATCTCTCCCTAGCTCAGACTCTCCAGGATCTTCCAACTACAGTCAGAAAGGAAAGGAAAAAAAAATCCCTCACCCCCCACTTCTGCTCTTGTGGTGTTCTCTTTCTTTTTGAGGGGGGGATCCTCTTGTGCCAGTTCCTCATGTGGTTTGAGTATATTCATGTTATACAGCACACCAGATCATAAACTCAACAAGTTCAGGCCCTTATCTGTCTCACTGTACCTTCAGCTCTGGGACAACACTTGGCACATAGTTGATGTTAAATAAAACATATACAAATGCTTCAAAACTAGGAAGTTCCAGTTTCAAGAAATAGACCATGATGAAATTATGAGTAGAAGTTATTTATTTACTTTTGTGTGTGCTAGCTTGTGTGTGTTTGCACACATGTGCATGCATATGTGCACATGGAGGCCAGAGGCATCCTGGAGTATTGTTCCTCAGGCACCATATATCTTTTTATTTTGTTTTATTTGATTTTATTTGATTTTATTTGATTTTATTTTATTTTTGAGACAGGGTCTTTTACTAGGCTGGAGTCTACTAACTAGCCAGACTTGCTGACAGTGAAACCAGGGATGCACCTGACTAGCTCTTCAGTCCTGGGAATACACGTGACTGCCACTGTGCCAGGCTTTTTGACATGGGTTCTGGTGATCAAACTCAGGCCCGTAAGCTTACATAGCAAGCACTTTACTGACTGAGCTATCTTTCCAGACCCATAAATTTATCTTCAATTAAAGGTAGACTACCTAGGTGGTTGTGGCACATGCCTTTAATCCCAGAACTCAGGAGGCAGAGGCAGGTGGATCTCTGTGAGTTCGGAACCAGCCAGGTCTACAGAGCGAGTTCCAGGACAGCCAGGACTACACAGAGAAACCCTTTCTCAAAAACTAAGAAGGTGGGACAGATCCTAATGCTCTGCACTTGCTGTAAGCATATTGGCCACAGTTCCATTAACNTCACAGAGATACACAAAAAGGTATTTCATTGACTGTGGAACTGTCTATTGTTTGTGGGTCCCCTGGGTATGCTTATTTGTTGGAGGTCAGCATGAACCTACAGGAGAAAGGATGAAAGAACACAGAGTACCCATGTCATCTTCTCTGTAAGCTTCCTTTTTTTTTTTTCTGGTGTCTAACGGTCTACTTCAAAATCTGCAGCTGACCTTATACACATTCATGACTACCCATTTATTCTTCCCATCTCTTCTCACACCAACAAGTAGGATCTGCATCATAGCCTAGAAAGGTGCCAACGAGAAATAAAGNACCTATAATTCCCCCACATTGCTGAGAGACAGAAATGGCTTCTTGTACCACAGGTCAGTTGTGCTGTTGCAGTGAGTCTGAAAGCAAACCAGCCAGTGCAAAGGGGAACAGGCTCGGGAGGCAGGCTAGAGTCTGGGTCTAGTACTTAACCTGATCTTGCACAGATTTCTTAAGTGCTCAAAGCATCTTTTCCTTGAGTATGAGATAAGAGCACAGTCAGCCTTCCTTAGGGTGAGGACAAGACTAAATGAGAAAGGAAAATGCTTAGCACAGCTCAATAAAGGTCTGAGCTCCCTTGTTACTGAGTCCATCCACAAGTAAAAAGAAGAGCTAGGGTTTGGGACTAGGTGAGACACTGTTCTTGACCCAGTATTAAATCTAACTTGAGCAGCAGCGAGTCCCTAACACAAAAGTGTGTTTAGCTTGAGACAGTGTCTCCCGATGCAGCCTGACTTGGCCTCAAGCTTGAACTCTTCCTGCTTCAGCCTCTCTGTTATTAGTCCCTGTGTCCAACTCCAAACATAAAAACTACAGAGCAGAAGAAAACAGTTTTACTCAGCTGTAGATTCTTTCAGTAGCAATGCTTGACTTAGAGTATAATTGTTTGCTAATCAGTCAGCCCACCGCTGCTCTCCTTGGATCTCTCTCTGTGTCTCTGTCTCTCTCTCTCTTTGTCTTTGTCTTTGTCTCTGTCTCTCTCTGTCTCTCTCTCTCTCTCTCTCTGGGGACGGAGTGCTCTCCNTCATATCTACCACATGAATTTTCCTAACATACATGGTGTGGTTGCACTTTACCAGGGACCCAGGAAGAACAGGGTAAGAAAAGCACAGCAGACATTTTTATGATCATAAGAACAGAAAGGAAATAATCTACCTCAAAAATTGATGTGGGATCTGGATATAGTAATCAAAGTTTTTTTAAAAAAATCTTAACAATATGAAGTCTGCACAGTTTCATATACTTATGCCAAGTCTATTAATTAATGCTGCCAGGCTGACAAAGAATATACTCAATGAGACCCACTTCCTTTTGTTATTTTTTACTTCTTTGATGTGAAAAAAAATCTAGTTTCACAAATGACAATTAACAATAAAATAAAAAATTCACCTCAAAAATCAAATCTAACTCAATTGACATTAATAATAATAATAATAAACAAGCCCTGTGATGTGGCAATCAGCAGCATCAGAAAGGAAGCCCTGGCAGGCTAATTAACTGGTGCCAATACCCCTGATGCCCCAGGAAGCCCAGGGGCACTGACATCAGCAGGGGCTGACTTTCTCTGGGGCTCAGAAGCACACGTGGTTTGTCATTTCTTCAACTCGAGGTCACCTAGAGAGAGACAGAATTAAAAAAACATTCTCAGGAAGCCTTGGAACCTCGTTAATTAGGCTCCCCCACGCAGCACTGCAGGGCGGGTGGCTGCCTGTCCCCAACCGGTGTTGGCATCTGGATGTGTGCAGAAGGAATGGGGTGCCAGCCAGGACACGCCGCGCCTCACTCCAGGAGCCAGCTCCCACACTCATCTATTTTGCCACTCTCTGCTGTAGCTCACACTTCATTAAATTCTACCGCATCACATCAACATGCAAGGCAGCTATTTGAAGGGCATTCAAAACATATAATCAGAAAGGGACCAAAACCTCTCAGAGGAAGGGGCGGGTGAGCGGAGGCCTCTCTTGTCTAGTCAATGACATCCAGGTTCTTTGGTTTTAAGCATGTTTTTAAAGCACTGTGACATAGGAGGATTGTTTCTGTCTGTGGGCAGGGTGTGGAGCTGTGCGTTTTCTTCTCAGAGACCAAGAGCTGAGGTGGCTGCAAAAGCCTCTAGGATATGTGTGATTTCTTCTCCCTTCTGTTTTAATTTTCATTTGGAAGTGGGCAGGTCTGCAGGTTTACTAACTTTTCTATGATGCCATGTTTTCCACTTTACATGTACTGATAGCACAGAAAAGATCTTTTCTTTCTTTTCAATATTTTAAAATCATTCATTTGGATCTAGTAAGATGGCCCAAAGCTGGAAAAGGCATTTGCTGCCAGTCTTTGTGACAGGGACCCAGATGGTGGAAAGAGAGAACCAACTCCTGCAAACTGTCTTCTGAAGTCCACATGCACACCGTGGCACACACTTACCCAGCTACCCACAAAATAAATAAACAAAAATGTAAATGAGAAAATTTAAAAGCATTTATTTAATCTATAATCTACTAAATACACATGCATAATCAGCCATTGGCTTTAGATTTATTATTTTTGTAATGGAAACATCTTTTGCTTTATTGGCATATAATCATGGTATATAGTACTGGTTTTCATAAAGACATTTTCATACAAGTACCTAGGGAAATTATCTTGATCAGTGGCTCTATGCAGGTAGAAATGTCAACTTTCTGTGTGGCTGGGATTCTATAATGGCTGTTTCCTGAACTAGTGTGCATGTGCACACACACACGCTTTCACTATGGGAAGAAATTTAAACACAGTAAGTACAGATTGTACTATGACAAATGGAGGGGCTCTCAGATATGGACAATCTTGCCCCCTACGGTAAACTGCAATGCCTGGAGATGCTTCTGCTGTCAAGATTAGGGGCAGGACCACTGCTACTCTTCACATTTAATAGGTGGTGGCGAGGGAAACCCCACACTCAACATCCTAGAGGACACACAGGTCAGCCCCACACAAGGCCGATTACAAAGGCCACTGAGGACAGGCCACCCTAACAGCAGTTACTCCATGAACAGAGGACAAGGCCTGGGAAGCAGTCACACTCATTCTCCTACAACTTCATAAATGTTCAGCCCAATCCCAAACCCAACGCAGCTCTAGCTGTTACTTTTTCAATTACAGCATTCAAAATGGGTTAAAAGCATAATTGCTAAAAACAGTAACACAGTGTTTCCCACCACGGCACCATGTACCCAATGCCTTCCACTCCAGTGCACACCTATGCACACCTCCAGCCAGCACACCCCAGCAGTCTTCTTAGCTATGTCCACAGCACTCTCTCTGGGTAGAGGTTAGGGCCATCACAGCCCTGCCACAATGAGATCATCAAGCTCTCCCTCTGCAATTACAAGTAAAAATCCTTAGGACAATAACGTCATTAGAGCTATCTGAGGCTTACCACTTAATGATAGCTTAATTATTTATTATTATTGCTACTATTGTTATTATTAGTGTGTGTGTGTGTGTGTGTGTGTGTGTGTGTGTGTGTGTGTGAAACCCAGAGGTCAACCTTGGATGTCTTCCTCAGGAGCTCTCCACCTTGTTTTGTTTTGTCCACTTAGCTTTGACACAAGGTCTCTGAACTGACCTGGACCTCTTTAAACAGGCTACACTGGCCAGCCAGTAGGCTCCAGAGATCCACTGGTCTCTGCACTGGGATTACAGCAGACATTCCCATCGCTGGNTCTTTTATGTTGGTTCTGGGGATCAAACTCAGGTCCTCATTCTTGGATAGCAAGCACTCTACTGACTGAGTAATCTACTCAACCCCAGAAAAACAGTCTTCTAGAGCAAACTTAGTTCCAGCACTGTGCTTTCCACATGCGAGCATGCCCCCTTCAGTCATCCAGGAGACTACATAAGAAAAACTATTAACTGATCTGAAGAATAAGAGAATAACGTACAGAAAGGCAGAGTAACCCCCAAGGCCATACAGCTAATAAGGGGTGACGCTGGGCTACAAATCCAGAAAAGCTGATACTAGAAAGGCTCCACTCAACCTGCACCCTGTGCCACCAAGCCACACCCTGGGCTGGACAACCTGGATGGAGACAGCTGCTGAGAGGCCAGTCCCAAGGCACGTGAATTGCTCATGTTTCCTTCTTTCTAGTACCCCAGCTGTGTCAGTTCACCTGAGGAGCTTTAGACCCCTTGGAATCACTGACCTCTGGGTAGCAGACTGAAAGCATTCAACAGGTCCTGAGGGAAGGGCGGGGAGGGGGGCACCATGACACCAACTCCACACCAAGCATGGGAGCTTCTGGGGCAGTGGTCATACCCACTATCTATGTCTGAGGCACCAGGTGGGGCACAGTGCTAGCAGCAGAGAGATGGTGGCCAGTCCTGGAAAAGGGTATTGCAGTACTCCTGTAAGGTACAATGGCTCTTGTCAGGGGACCCAGAGATGTACTAGAGCTTCATGGCGTTTCTAGGGAGCTGACACCAGGGCCTAATGAGAATGTAAACCAATATTTGCGAAGTGCAATCCTCAAGGCTCTCAGAAGATGTAATCACATTCAGGCAGACTCCTCCTGTCTCCAAGGGTGGGAAGCTACAGTGAATCACAGGCATGAGCCACGGGCTGACCTCAGAGCGGTATCCCCTGAGATGGTGGGGAGCAAAGACAGGAAGCACTTGGCTAAAGTGGTTTTCCCATTTTTCATAAGAAACTTTCAACTTCATAAAACAGGGCCACATTTTATTGACAATAAAAGCTAACCTTTATTTCCTCACTCCATGCCAGCAAAGTATACATCCTTTCTCCTCTCCTCACAGTAATTCTGCAGGGCAGGAACTGGCATTCTCCCCTCATAGGTGAGGAGAATCAGGCTCAGAAAGGCAGTGTAATTAGCCCAAGGCTGCACAGGCAAGTGTGAGTCAGGATTTTAACCTCTACAACTCAATGAGTTTCCCTTAACGACATTCTATTTTTTTTCATATTGCTGCNGTGACATTGTGATGTCAAAAGAAGCATATATTTGGTCTTTGTCCCAAGTTCCTGGCACATGCTTATATTTGCTACCTCCTTGGTGACAGGTGACAAACAAGGTGTGGGGGTCATCTTTTGTTATGTTTGGTTCTAGCGTTCAGTTTCTTGATACAGAACATCTATAACCTCTGGGGTTTCTGGAATAAGCATCCTTGTATATGCTGATGAGATGACTAAGACTCTAGACAGTTTCAGGACAAGGGCTAGTGCTCAAAAAGACCAGACACAGCAGAAGATCGGAATTTTCAGTCCCACTCAACCAGGGCTAGAGATTGTACTGAATACCAAAGCCCAGTGCTTTGAATTGGGTGCAATGTCACCTCTACAAACAACTGAATGACAGAGCTGAGAGAATCTGAGAGGGTCAGCACATCCACAAGCCAGGGGTACATCTCACCTCAACAACAACAGAAGCCGCTGTGCTCAGAACCTCTAACTCTACTCTACAAATTTCTAAGTGTTAATCTGATACTTTGTCACATTCTTTACAACAGCATTAATAGTTATAATAACAAGTTCAAGCCAGCTTGGTCTACAAAGCTAGTTCCAGGACAACCAGGGTTACACAGAGAAATCCTGTCTCAGAGAAGAGAGAGAGAGAGAGAGAGAGAGAGAGAGAGAGAGAGAGAGAGAGTTATAATAATAGTAATAGTTATAATAATACTAAACACAAACAAACAATTTTCCTGAACTCTGTGAGTCATTACAACAAAGTGGGACCCCCATGTCAAACAAAAGTTTAAGTAACCTTGCGACCATTATCTGTGATTGTCATCTAAAATGGAGGACACTTCATGGGTGAACCTTTAACTTGTGGGTCTACACTTCTACTGGGTGGAGATGGTCAGAATCAGATTAAATCACGCTTGGTGTGGAAAGCATATTATCTAGTGTGGGAAGCACTGAGTAAGAAATAGTTTTTCCTCTACCAGTTTTAGACAAGTACCCACAACCACTGCCATGTGTGCACACAAAGAAACATGTACACACACATGCACAGAGAAATACACACAGAGAGCACAAACACACTTTGTATTTTTCAATTTAGAACATGCACCCAAGACAGCCTTATTTTGACGGTGCTGGGGATGCAGAAGTGCAAAGGAACATCCCTAGCACTGACAGCAGAGACGAGCCCCAGACACTGCACGGCAAGAGGTGGCAGGTGAACGAAGCCTTACGGGTATTAGGAAGGAGGACTTCCCCCACAAAGCCAGCCATCGGGGGAAATGCAGAAAGAGGAGGAGGAGGAAGTGAACTCCAAGTGACACAGTCATGTGTTCTGTTGTCCCAACAGCTTCACAAAGCAGGAAAAGAGTATCCATTTTACAGATGAACCAATTGAGGTAGAGAAAGATGAAGTGGCCTGTTCCAGGTCACACAGACAATGAGGGAAGCCCACAGTCATTTTGCCTTGTTTCTAAAGCCTGTTATTCCAATATGTGACCACATTTCAAGTGACACTGGAGAGCTCTGGTCGTGTGCCTGGGGGAGAGTCAGAGAAGCCTAGTGAGTGGGGCATAAAGTCCTGCACTGTTTTCTTCCGAAACAACTCACTTTCCACTCATATTCATAGTTTGCATGGGGCTTCACATAGACAGGCTGTGAGAACAGTGGCTATGAGGGCACTCCTTCNCGCTGAGAAGACACCTGCATTCAAAACCAGGCTCTCTTCTGTCTTGCTTTGAGACCTTGGACACAGCACCCAACCTCTTAAGCTCCAGCTTCCCCAACTCCAAAATGGGTGCAGCATTCACATCCACTCCATAGGGCTGCTGACAGGGTTGTGTTTTCAAAGATATGCAAAGCACCTGGCACACTGCCCAGCACTTAGCACAATGACACTCTTATTAACTTACTGAAAACAGCAAGGCCCATCACGCAAGGTAAAGCCAGAAGATGGAGGTAAAAGCAGCTGTGCTGTGCTGTGTTTGTTCTGGAGATCAAACTCGGTCGGTCGGTCGGTCTCAGGCAAGCTAGGGAAGCACTCACAGCTGACTCACAGCTCCAGCCCATGAACACTTCTCTCCCCCATCTCTGAAAGTCCCACACCAAAATCCTGAAATCCGAACATCTGATACAAGATGGTGTTGGAAGGTGGGGCCTTTGAGAGGCAATTGCATCACAAGAGTGGAGACATCAAGAATGGGATTCATGCCCTTATAAATGAGGCTCCAGGGAGTTCTTGCCCTCTTTCTGCCACATGAGAAAACAGTAAGAAGCTGGCTGGCAGCAATCTAGAAGACAGCCCTCACCAATATCTGATGCTGGCATCCTGACCTCAGTCTGCAACCTCCAGAATTGGGAGGAATTAATCTCTGTTGTTGATAAGCAACCCAGCCTGGTATGGCAGCCTGAACTGACAAGGACCATCACAAAACTATAGGAGGCATTCTGAGGAGAGCTTTAAGAAAACTGCTCCCCCAAAGACTTGCCACAGTTCTGAGCTGCACCTAGAATTTTCTCTGGTTCCTGAGAAATACTGGCTTTGTATTATTGGAACACATAACTGGAGGATGAGTGACACTTCTTTCCCTCCATTTGTTGAATTATGGTTCTGTCCCTAAGGCTCTGGTTCAGCTGAGTCAGCAAAAAGCTCAGAGAAGCCCAGGTTTCAAGTGATGCGGTCAGTAACCCCAAAGCTCCCAACTAATTTTCTGTCTCTGCTCAGAACAGGTGGCCACCATGTCATTGGCTTTCTTCCTAGGTTGAGACCCAGATCCAGCACTGAAAGCCTGAGAGTTCAGAGCCCTGTGTATCAGCTACAGCAAGCCTTCTCTGCTAGTGAGAGGATCGTTTNCCCTGAGGAAGAGTCTACATAGCAGTAACATCTTCATCCCTTTCTGGATCCTTCCATCAAAGACTGCTGGCCAACTAAATTCCCAGTCATAGGTTCAGGCTTACAGTTGAGTGTCAGCCTTCCCGGGCTGGAAACTGCCCTTGTGTTCACTAAAGCATCTGAGTGCCCAGAGTAGCAACACAGCCCTAGGAATGACTGGGTGATGAGCACTGAGGACAAGCAGGAGTCCTCATGCTCATCCAACACACAGAACAATGTCCCACAGATCTTCACTGAACAACAGGATAAGTGGGACCTCCTTGCCACTGTAGCCTCAGTTAGTAGTATCACTGCTGGGCCTTTGACATTTCCCTTCAGAAAGGTGTGACCTTATTTCTCTTCCCGCCAGAAGAGGGTCATTTGCTACAGAACAATGAACAAGGACAGCTTGTGCTGAAGGCGTGCTCACTCCATTTATGCTCACACTGCCAGAAATGAACATGGCAACATGGACGCACACACATAAGTTATCTCCTCATGGAAGAGACAAAGAAATACAGAGCTGGATCCCTCCTCTCATCAGAACCCTTCGTATAGCATTTTATAGAATCCCTTCTCTTCCCAGCCAAAGCCTTGGACTAACTCAAGACAGTGCCCCCTGCCCCAAAGCATGGATTCTCTGCCTACTCATCATAAGCATAAACCGCACCTACAGTTGGCACACAGCTTTTATCTACATGTAGATATCATAGATACATATTACCAATGCTCAGTTAGTCTACTGTCCCAAACACATTTAATTCTTTTGTTTCATGACTACTTATCACAGCATGGTAATACTAAAAGGGACNGGAAGTCAGAGTACAGTGTGAGAAAGGGGAAATGTGCGTAATTTACAAAAGCACATTCAACATTATAATAGCTTCTTTTGTTCAAGTATAGTATTGAATATGCTCTGGAAACAACAGCAGAGGGGGCATTCAGATCCTGTTCATCAAAGGGGTCATGGTTAAATAAGACTAGAATATACTGTCCTGGACTCACACAGCACGTGACAGCTGTGGAATCATCTAGTCTAACTCCCGGTAAAGAGAAGGAAACAGCCACCCAGAAAGAGTAAATGACTTCTTGTCTAAGGTCAGAGAGATGTTTAGGAGTGGCCACATGGCTTTTATCTGTCCTCATGTCCACAAGTATTGAAAAGAATACACAATTTGCTGCTGATAGAGTCAANGAATTTCTCATAGCCTCACAGTCAGGATGCTAAGATACTCGGGGAAAATGAGTTCTTAAGCACACTTTAAAAATGTAGTAAGAGGAATTCTTGAAAGGACAAGCAGGATGGGAGGTTTTATCTACATCCTGGGAGCAGCATCCAATGCCACACACACTAGCCACCTGTGGCTCCAGCCCTTCTCTTTGTGTGCAAACCTGGGGAGTCTCTCCCATGAGCCTTTTTCAGGAGGAGAAAATGGTAGGGCTACAGGAGAAGTGCTTCCTCCAGCTACCATCCTCCCCTCCCCTTGGCTACCTGCAGAGGCCACCACCAAGGTGCACAATGGTTTCAGAGTAGTCCCATCTACTAAGGCTTGCTNCAGGTTTTCTCCTGTTTGCTCTGACAGGAGGGAGCATATGAGCAAGAGGACTGAGCTCTTACTGGGTCTTCTGTTGCAGAGGCAGCAGCCCTAGCCCAGTGTATCCACAGCCTTGNACTGAGACAGACACGGGGCCACCCAGATGAGAGCCCAGGGTCAACGGCTGCCCATGCATCCACCAGGTGCAGGAGTCCACTTACCGCAGTGCGACTGGAAGACCTGTGGCTTGACGACCTGATTGCAAGCACTGCACACAACTAGATAGAAGTCATCATGTGCTGGATAATGGCCAAACAAGTGCATATCTGTGGGGGAAATGAAAAAAAAAAGCAATTAAGTCTCAGAAGGTATACAGTTTCCTCTTGGAATTTCTTCCAAGGACAGATTTTTACAAGACACACATGGGAACTCAGTCATTTACTACAGGGAACACAGCTTGTCACCACACAGCTATCCAAGTTGCAGAAAAGCAAAGGCCTTCAGGAACCCCACCTAATTTCACTCCTGGAAGCTACTGTGACACCTACCAATCTGGTCAGCAGTGTTTGGATTCTTTGAGTCATAAACTAGGGGAATGACAGAGAAAAAGCCACAGCTCAGCCTTTATTGTAGGACTGAAGGGTTTCTCCATTACCTATTCTGTTTCTACAGAGGTTCCCCCAGGTGAGCAGAGATGGGAGAACAGGGCTGGGGTGGAAAATGGAGTCATCTTAGTCTCAACTGAGGGAAACATTAAGGGCGAAGGGATCTAAATGAGCAGCCTGCTCAGCACCATCATTATTTGAGTTCATTACTGTTCATTTGACAAATAATTACCGAGTGCCTTAATATGCCAGGTACTGTGTTCCGTACCAGGGAAAATGGGGGAAAAAAAAACAAAATTACTGCTCTCCTGCAACTTATGGTGGCAGAAAGAGGGGTATGAAAAGACAGCCACACTGGATGTCATTGGTGATAGTAGTGACAACGGTTACAAGAATAAGTTACATGGAGTCTTAAGTAGGTGAGCCTGGGTTAGTCTGAAGAGGGGGTTGGGTAAACTGAGGCCTTGGAATGAGGGGGATTAGAGAAACTCCTCTAGTGGATGAGGGGGGCGGGGCTGACTCAAAGCTTAAGCCAAGAAAGGAGGCTCTGAACATTAGAGGAGGCTCTTGTTCTCTTGGTTAGGATAGAACAAGGAAGGGGTCGGAGTGAAGCTGGCAAGGGCCCAGAAGCTATAGCTGTGTAGACCAAGGATTTTGATCCTGATATTAAGAATAAAGGGAAGCTACTGAGTGTTTTGAAGCAGACATGGAAAGCAATCAAACAGCTACAGTGGGAAAAAAAAGCAGTAATGGGGCATTCACCTGAGACATGATGTCTTTGTCTACATACCGCTTGTACGTCAATACTCAAAACAGTGTTTTTCATAATAGGCAGTAAGAANAAACCCAAATGTCCATCAACTGATAAATGGATAAACAAAATACAGAATACTGTCCATCTACAAACAGGAATGAGGTATGGTACATGTTACAACATGGACGAACCCCAAGAACACCAAAGGAAAAAGAAGCAGGTCATGCTCTATATGTTCCCATTTATGGGAAATGTTCAGAATAAGCAAATCTACACAGACAAATAATTAAGTGCTTGCCTTGGGTTGGGGGAGGTGATAGTCATAGGGTGGAGGTTTTACTGGGGATAATGGAAATTTCCTAAGATTGCTAGTGGTAACATTTACAAGACACCGAAAACATGGACTTACACCCTTTATATGGGAGATTTGTATGGTATTCAAATTATATCACAGTAAAGCTGTCAAACAAATAAAGGCTCATTCTGAGGAAACCTGTGGTTACATCTCATGTACCACTGAATAGCAGGAGGGCCCAAAGGATTGCACCACCTACCTCTTCACTAAATGGCTGCAAGTGAGTTACTTGCACTCTGACAATATATGTATGAAGGTGCCTCTGCTATACATCCCTCACCCTCCAGCCTATTTACCAGAATCAGCCTGTATCTTTACTGAGAACCCCCACCCCAACATATGACAGCTTCTGNAAATTCTCACTCAGACCAGAAGGATGGGTTGACCTCTTNGTGCTACAGGCAGCTAACCACCCAAAGGAGGAACAACCCAAAGACAGCTTTTCAGCAAGCCTGTGCTCTGCATGCCTTTCCCAGACAGCCCTGTTGCTTCTACAGCCATGAAGCCAGCACTGTTATCATATGTTAGGGAGCCCTTCACTCCCCATGGAGGAGGCCAGGGGAGTCAGTCTTACAGCAGGTACTAGAGGTCCAGGCTTAAGTGAATCTCTAACTTGTGAGTATCTCCAGGGGAGTTGCAGTCTGTATTCATCCCCCTGGGGACTGACCTCTCCACTTCTACTTCTGTCTAAGAGATGATACATACCTCTGCCAGGGTATTCAGAAGAGAAATATTAGTCAGCACCCAAGAGGAAGCCCCATAGGAGAGGCTGGGAGAGAGGGAGCCTGTGATGGGCCCACCCAAGGTGTAGGACCAGGACTGAGCAACAGGACCCCCGTGGGCAGGTGGGACCTTTAGTTCAGAGCCTCATACAAAGAGCACATCACCCTCTGATGACATCATTCTCGCTTCACTTTTACTTTCAGGTTGCTTATTTTTATAGCGTGTGTGTGTGTGTGTGTGTGTGTGTGTGTGTGTATGTGATATACATGTATGTGTGTAATGTGTACATATGTAACATGAATATATATGCTTTTTGAAGACATATTTGGAAAATATAGAAAACGCAGGAGAAATTGTGTATGTGTGTGTGCATTGGTGCACATATGCCTGCATGCATGTGGAGGCCAGGGGTCGACGTAATCTCAGTGTCATTTCTCAGGTTCCANCCATCTTTTTTGTTTGTTTATTTTCCTTTTTTGAGATAGATTCTCTCATTGGCCTGGAGCTTGCCATGTAGGTTGGGCTGGCTACCCAGCAAGTCCTAGGATTTGCCTGTTTTGGAATTACAAACACTGCACAGTGCCTGGCTTTTTTATGTGGGATCTGGAGATGGAACTTAGGTTCTAGTGCTTTCATGGCAAGCACTTTACTCACCGACCAATCTTCCCAGCTGTGCGAAATATTTTTAAGAATTATTGGTGATCTTTACTAAGAGTTTGCATNTCTTTCAAAGATATTTTCTACCCAGGTACATGCTTATAAAGGTTAAGCCTTGTTTACTGAATGAGAATGGGATTGAGTGGCCTTGCAAGTCTTCTGCAATAGACTAAGTTATGAAGGAATAAAAGAATTTTATTAATTAAACACACACACACACACACACACACACACACAAACCTAAAGCCTATCTAGACTAAGCATTATAAAAAAATGTCTCAAATGCATCTTGAGCTAGCAGCTGTGCCAGGTGCTGGAAGATGGAGACCAGACTTGCAAAGTGTGAGGTATATGCCTCTCAGATGCTGTTGTCACGCTTCATGATCATCATTTGATGATGCCCCATTCTTCAATATTCTCAGAGCCCACAGCCATAGACACACACATACAGGCCTGCTCTTCACTTCTCACTCCCCAACACACACACACACACACACACACACACACACACACACACACACCACACTTCACATAGCTGGTGTTCAAGGTCAGTGTGCTATTTGATTAGAGTAATAAGGGCCAAGGATGAAAGAGAGAAGACAGAGAGGGTAGAAAACTAATGTGTCGGGTACAATGCTAGTTATTCAATATTCTCTCTCTTAATTTATCCCTTAAGCAAAACATTGAGTGTGGTTTTAAAAAAAAACAGTGGTATGCTGATGTGGGTTTGTAGCCGTGTTTAAGAGCATTCATGTCTTCCCAGCTCCATGTTCAGGGTTGTGACTGAGGTAGTATGAAATCAGCCCCAGGGGAATAGCTATACCACAGAAATAGGGAAACAGTATGACTCAGGCCTTTACTTTTGAAAGAGCTGTTGTTAAGCATTTACCAGCGCAATACTGAATCTGGATGGGCAAAAGTAAAAGGTAAAATTCTCTNTGTGCCACATCTCACGCTAACCACCANGTACATGCTAATACATATCCTTTTGGAGTCTGTGGTGTACAAATATTATCTCAGTTACTCATTCATCATCAACTTATGAAGTGATTGCCTCACTTTCCAAGTGAGGGAATAAAGGTAAAGGCAATTTGCCAGAGCTAAGGCAGGAGGAGATCACAGGCCAGCAATGCCAAAGCCAGTTTTTTCTTAGCAAAATGCAGCATCTTTAATAACAGAGCAAGGTCTCATTTTACAGGTGAAGAAGTCAATTTCCACGGTTCAAATATAGTTTTTCCTAAGATTGACATGAAATTTCCTTGTGGCAGTGTTGGGAGTGAGTGGGACCTTTAACAGGTCAGAGTGAGGACTGTTTTTCATGATAGCAGGGTCCATATAGCAAAGCAGGTGATTAGAGCGTCAGCCCATCCCTCTTTCTTTCCCTCCTCATGCACAATTTCTTCTACATTCTACCACATTATGATACAACACAAGGCCCTCATTAGATGTAGCTGCCTAGCCCAGGACTTCCAGTCTTTAGAACNGTGAGCCAGAATAAACTTCCCTTTATAAACTGTCCAGTTTCCAATATTATATTGCAGGAAAAAAAATGGCCTAAATCAGAAGGATTGTCTGAATAACCAACAAGCTCCTAAGACTAGTAAGTGGATAGTGTATACACAGTGCATACTCTGGATAAGGGGTTGATTCACATCCTTGGTGGGACAGCACATTTATCTCGCTTCTAGACTGGTGAGCAACTAAAAACTTCTGAACTATTTATTTCTGGAATTTTCCAGTTAATATTTTGGATTGTTGTGGACCACAGATAACTGAAATCCTGGAAAGCAGAACATTGCATAAGAGGAAACTAGTGTATTTATAATACAGAAATCATCACTCACTATATTCCACA
>LZPO01035164.1:45324-105384 GCA_001675575.1 Neotoma lepida
AAAAAAAGACTTTGTACCATTCCCAGTGTTCTCTTTCTGCTTCCTGCTTATGGATCAAGATGTGGGCTCTCAGTTGTTCCTGTCACTATCTCTGCCATCATGGACCTTAGGCCCCTAAAACCATAAGCCCAATCAAATGCCTTCTCTTATGAGTTGCCTTGGTCATGTTATTTTATCACAGAAATAAAAAAACTAAGTAATACACCACCCAAGAATATCCTGTCTTGGGTTTGGAGGGTTATTGTGCTCTTGCAAGAGTGACCCTAGTGTCTCTCCAAGGTATTTAGGACCAGGTAGCAGTAGCACACTACAGTGACACTCTCCCCACACAAGTGTTTCGTACTGAGGAGAAAGGAGACTGGCTTTCTAAGAAGCCCACTGCAAAGACATCAAGGCATCAGAAGACACAGTGCATCTTGGAGGACACTCCAAGATGCAGCAACTGCCAGCACCCCTCAACGAGGAGCCCAGGAGAGCCAGGCTGGCCCATTCATTGACAGGGTGCCACTATCCCTCCCTCCTTCAACCTAAAGCTGCTCTGTATGGCATCCCTAACAGATACAGTGAGCCCAGAAGTGAGGCTTTAATGTGCTATGGGGGTGTCATTTAGGCAGTGGGATGGGTCCTGAGCCCAGGATGAGAAGCCCAGACTGGTGACAGATATTTGGGGCATGTATGCAATCAGAGCATGTTTAAAACCGTGGTACTGGTTGAGAACAGAAAAAGATGAAAATATNTGGGAAAGGAGAGAACCAAGGACAGAGCCTGGNGCACTCCAAAGTGGAAACTGAAGAAATGGGATTCAAGATGCCCCAGGCTACAGGGAACCCTGGAGTCTGCCTTTCTTCTGTGGCTCCCACTGCTCCTGGGGCCAAGGCCTTCCTCATGGCCTTCCCCAGCACCTGCCTTGCTTACCTCACAGNGAGCACTCACTTGGACCACTCAACCTAGCACTGGCCACTGCCTTTACTCCTCGTATTTGGGCAAAGTGCCACTNATGATGGTTCCGTCTTCCTCCTTGTTTGCTGTATCTCAGCCCAGGTAGAGGAGGGAGCCCTGCCCCTCCAGCACACCTTCCTGCCTGTTTGCACACAACAACAACACCCCCACCACCCCTAGTGAGCATGGTGCTTTGGCACATGGCAGGCTCCCAACAACTATTTGCCAAAATTAATGAAGCAGAGACTGAACGGCTTGACAGAACCATCTAGCAGTCATACCTGACCTGTCTGAACACTAAAGCATATCAACTTACAAAGATCAAGCTGTATCTTTTCTTGTTCTTGTTCAATTGGTTTTTTAATTTAAGTCTCAACAATGGGATTTTACATATTTTCCTGTGAGCTTTTATTTTGACCTACACAACTTAAACAAATGAGATGTTTGGGAGTCTTGGTTCTGTCAATCTAGACTGGTTTTCAAGCTTCACTGTTTGTCACAGAGTTGTATGAACATCTCATCAGTTATTGCTAATACAACCCCTAAAAGTACTGGGGAAGAAAAAACTTCTGCAGTGTTCCCCAAAGCTGTCCTACAGGCTTCACACCCTTTTATTTCCCATGCCTGACACCGTTGTGTTGTCAGAGATCGAGGCATGAACACAGAAAGATCTGTCTGTTATGATCTGGATGCTGATAGTTTGGCCCTAACTGGTGGGGCTATTGAGAACTGATTAGACCATGAGTGCTAAGCTCACCAATGAGTGAAGCAACTGATGGATTTATAACCAAATGAACCATTAGGAGGTCAGTATGGCTGGAGAAAAGAGATCACTGGATGGAACACTATGTTTGAAGGGCAGGGCTTGTCCAGGGCCTCCCATTTTCCTCTCCTTTCCCCTCTGTCTGCTTCCCTGTCACCGGGAGGACAGGGTCTCTGCTCTATGATCCNTTCCTCATGATGTTCCACCTCACCCCAGGGACCATGGGCTGAAACCTCTGAAACTATTTGTCAAAGCAAACCTTTCTTCTTTTGATAACAGAAAGCTAACTAGCACACAGCCTACCTAAACTAGAATCCAACCTGCACCACATCTGCCTGCCTGCATGATGTGATGGGGAGCCCCTCTGACTTCATGAGGCATTTGCTAAAATACCTTGCTTACAGCACAGACTGCATCACATGATCTGAGCTTCCAGCTAGGAGTCTCTGAGAGAGCAAATGGCCTCTCTCTGGTGTAAAAAGCTCCTAGTAAACCTAGGATCACCATCTCTTTGGCTAGTCATTTCAGTGATGTAGTCCAGACATTCTCTTCACTTTGTAAATCCTGAAATTAAAATAATAGACCCTTTGTGATAGGAATAGAAAATGGAGTACTGAAGAAGAAAGGGTTGAAAGGAGGAGAAACATCTGTTAGAGTTGTTTGTTTTCCCTTCAGGGTCTATATATGAGGAATTTGAAAGCTAGAGTAAGAGCCAAAGTTACATTTTAAGTTTTAATTACTATACCTTAGAGATTCATGAAACAAAATGATTCTGATCTGCAAGCCCCTTGCCCAAGGACAGACAGTTCCTGAAATGCTGGAGGCTGTTGTTATGGGAGATAACAAGCCACAGTTTTTCACTCCCCTAAGTAGGTTTGTTTGACCCATCTGCAGGGATGAGCTTGATCACATGTGGGCGGGAAAGTCACAGGCAGGAAATACATCAGGATGTACACTTGCCCCTGACTCGACGTAGCCTGGAGATATGTCAGGATGTATGCTTGCCCCTGACTGGACCTGATGGGAAATGCAATAAATTATGGGTTTTCTTTCTTAATCTGCTGCAAACCTTGACTTGGGGCCATTTTCTGGAAACCCAGAGATGAACCTGGCCNGAGCCCATCCACCTGCCCAGAATTTAATTAAAGCTTGCTTCAGATTTGGCTTTGAATTGTGGTAGTGGTCTTATTCTCGATTGGTGGGATTAACACTGGGCTGCCCAGATCCATTAGAATAAAGTCAGATTATAATTACATATGCTTTTAGGTTTCTAATGGTACTTCCTTCTGACTTGACCTTGACATCAGTTTTTATTGTTGATGTTGTTATTTGCTTTAATTTTTCTCTGTTTCTTACCTCCTTCTGTACTTCAGTGATTCATTAACTCCAAAGCTGAGAAATCCTTTAAAACACATACATGAAAGGTTTCAATGGACAATAAAAGAACAGAAGACTTAGAAGGAGAGGGCCAGAGAGGGGGCTGGCAGAGCTGAAGATTCTTATTTATTTAATGTATAGTTAGTTTATTTACTTATTTTTGAGACAAGGTAGACCAAATTGGCCTTGAATTCATGGGGCTTTGCCTGCCTCTGGGACTGGGATTAAAGGTGGATACCATTACACCCAGGTTCCTTGAATAGTTTAAAAGATAACATTTTAATTTGCCTCACCTTCTCATGGCTAGACATTCAGAAAACATACAAAAAGTTTGATGTAAAAATAAATTCTTTAAATAAGAAGCAAATGTTCTGAACAGCCTCTCTTCCTGGGGCTCCGTATTTATTACTCTGCTTCAGAGAAATTGCCAGCCAGGAACAATCAGTTCGCAGGCCTGTTACAAAGATCATTTACTGGGAAATATAAGGAACAGGGTGGCTGCTAAAAGGAGGTAGGGGGTTGTAGGTGGGACTAGTCCTCTCTAGGGGAGGTATTCACAATGTTCTCCCTGTCCTCTGTCCCCATCTCACTTTTGTCTCCTCAAGGGAAAGCCATCGTTTTTTGTTTTTCTTTTTGTTTTTTTTTTAAAAAAAACAAATCAAGGTGTGTGTGTGTGTGTGTGTCTGACTTTCTGAAAGCTGCCTCCTTATGTCTGGAGAAGCAGCTATTATGGATGAAGAGGGAAGAAGTGACAGGTAAAGGGCCAGCTGAGAGTCAGCAGCCGGAGACCCAGGATCCTTTCCCCTAGCTACTTAGGAACAGGTATGCACCCAGCAGGAGGCATATGGTCCCGGGAATGTTCTATGTTGAGGTTGTTTTGTTTTTTAAAAAATGATAAGGCAGTGATCTTATAANTCTCCAGTGAGAAGGCAGGTCATATCAAGGACTCAAAATGGCAGAAGAGTGATACTTCTGAATTTTACTTTAATTAGGTTTTCCATTTTGTGTGAGAGTGTGGTGTGCATGTGTGTATACGTATATTTGCATGTAGAGGTGATTAGGAATCACCCTCAACTCCACTTCCATTTTATTCACTGAGGCAGGGTCTCTCAATAAAACACAGATCTTGAGGATATGGCTAATCTTGCTAGCTAGCATGCTCTGGGAACCTCTGGTCTCTACCACGGAAACTTGAATTATAGGCAGGCCTCTGTGCCCAGCTGGTATTTACATGGGTTCTTTCAGATCCAAACTCTAATCATCACTGTATGTAATCATTGTACCATCTCCCCAGACCTACTTCCAAATTTTAGATGTTAAGTTTTTAAATGACAATTCTGCGTGATCCCCCAAGGCACTTGAGTTCCATGTGGCCTCTGAAAATTTATTTCCTGTGCACTTTCCCAAGAAGCTACTAAAAGATTTGCACCCTCACCCCACGCCAACCCCCAGCAAAGGCATAAACCAACAAACAATACAACAATAAAACAATCAACCAACCAATCAACAACAATGAATCAAGACTTGGGATTCAAGAAAAGAAGGATTTAAGCCAGAGGCTAGCAAAAGGAAGGCCTAAAGGCCTAGATGGTGCTAGGCACCAGCTAGAGGAACAAGTGTAGACCAGAGCAAGAAGCCCCGGGTGATGCAGGAGGAGGGGCTATCTGAATAGACAGATACAGCAAGGCTCAGTAAATGGCAGCAGTGTGCATCCCATAGGTCTCCTGGAGCACTGGGGAAGAACTCAACAAGGGTAGACAGTAAAACCAAACAGTCTTTTAAAGATAATTATTAGATCAGAGAAAAACAGTTAAGCAGTTGTACAAGCAAAGAAACACCATCTCAGGCCAACAGTCGATTCTCTAGTGAATAATGTTTAAATCATCTTCACACTGGAAACCCAACCACAGGGTCTGCCCCATGTGGCATAGCTGTCGGGAGACTGGGAGGGGAGAGGAGGGTTTGCGTTAAAAGGGGCCCCAGTCCTCTCACAGGAAGTCAGTAGGTAATGTTTAAAACCAATAAACCAGACTGCACTCAAGACATCTGACTGAGGGCAGTGATTTGGAAGAAAAAAACAAAAGACTTCAAAGAGGTTCCTCTGGAAATTGAGGCTGGGTACTGCTATTTGACTTTTAACCTATGTTTTTACAAAACAGATAAAAATAAAATACAATTTTAAAATGAAAATATTGTCTTGAAATTTTAATATAAAAATCTCTCAGTGGGGAAATGAAGGAATCAGGACAAAGGTGGAGAAAGAAGCAGCACAGTGAAATCTTGAGCACAAGAACTCTCCAGCAAAGCCCCACCCCTTCACTTGGAGAAGGGCTGTCTAATCACTTCCTTCTCAAGTCAGTTTGCCACTGAGAACTTTCCTTCTCTGTCATCCTCAAACCCTCTCCCAGCACAAGCTGAGGCCTCAAATGGGAAGTATGTGTCGAGACTTGTCCCGCTTCCAGCTGTAATGTTTTGGAATGTTTGATTCCTAAGTAATGGGGAGAGGGGAAGCCAAGAATTTTAGGAAACCCACAGTGTGTGGGGAGCAGGGTGGGATNCACTGAGGACAAGTGTCACAAACAAGAAGCGCTGCTAAGTTGGAGCCTGGGACACTGGTGAGTGAGTTCACAGTGGAAGTCAAGAGGGGACAGGCTCAGGAGGAGTGTGCAAAGAGCTTCCCTTTAAAGGCTATAGCCATAAAGGGGCACTGTCTCTTCCTACTGGGGAAGTGTTAAATGGTACCCATGTTAACTCTTTGATTTCCAGGACCTGGGTGCTTATTTATTTGGATCAGCTCCCTAATATATTTAGCGATCCTAATGAGAAGAGAAAATAAACATCATTTGATCGAAAACAAGGATTTCAATATGCACTCACTACTGCTAGTTAGTGTAGATACAGTAAAAGGTAATTTCACTACTATGTGTATACTAAAAAATTAAAATAAAAAATCTCAAGCTAGGCTTGGTGGTGCATATCTTTAATCCCAACACTCAGTTAGGGTTAGGGAGGCAGAGGCAGGCAGATCTCTATGAGTCAGAGGCCAGCTAGAATTACATGATGAAAAAATAAAAGCTGGGCATGGTGGTGCATGCCTTTAATCCCAGAACTCAGGAAGCAGAGGCAGGTGGATCTCTTCGAGTTCGAGGTCAGTCTGGTCTACAAAGAGAGTGCCAGGACAGTCAGAACTGTTACAGAGAAATCCTGTCTTGAAAAACAAAAAGAACCAAAATAATTNAGTATTGAAACAATTGGGCTTACAGATTGTTATATGCAAACCCCATGGAAACAGAGGCGTATCATTCAGTGTGCAGAGAAAAGTTGTTCTGACTACATTAAAGTATATTTCTAGAAGTTGAAAATCACACTGAGGTTATACAAGAGCACATTCTATTCTTAGGACACACAGTGAAGTAACTGGTAAGGAACCATAAAGAATGTAACCGGCCCTCATGTGGTCCAGAAAAACAGTATTTATAACTACGAAAGGTACATATCTGGGTCGTTCTCTCCCTCTTTCTCACCCCTTCCCAAGACTAAATAATAAAGACAATGGAACTTGCTTAATAACAGCTGGATCTGGGTAACGGTAATAGGGTGTTCTGTGTACTGTTCTTAGTAAAGAAAAAGTTCAAGATGACAAAATGAGTATGGATGCTTGGTACCTCAGATGAACCCAGGTGAAAATGACTGACATTTCACAAACACCCTGAACTCATGCTGGAAACCAGACCAGAGAACCAGTAAGACTGTCTCAGAACAGTCGGTGTGACAGAAAACTTTTGGGATTCATTTGACTCCCCATGGTCCAAATTCAAGGCTGAATGCCCAGTTTGCATAACAGCTTTAGTTTAAAAAAATGAACCTTCTAGCCATTTATCAACTTCACGGTAATTAAGGAAAGCAGTCTCTAAAGACTGGGCCAATAGGCTGGGCAGTGGTGGTGCACACCTTTAATCCCAGCACTCAGAAGGCAGAGGCAGGGGGATCTCTGTGAGTCCCAGACCAGCCTGGTCTACAGAGCAAGTTCTAGGACAGCCATGGCTACACAGAGAAACTCTGTCTTGAAACAACAACAACAATAACAAAAAGACTGGGCCAATCTTGGTAAGTTTCGAACACAAAGCATCCCACGGGCTGTATAGAGGCTCAGGACAAGGCCGCAGAAAAAACTACATTTGTAGGGGGGGAAACACTTCAACTAAAAAGTGGGGTGTCAGAACCACCTGGACTGTAAAACATTGCAGCTAGGAAAGACGGCAGGATGCATCCCTTACTGCAGAATGCTTTTGAGGGGCAGGGATAAACCTTTACATTAGTTTAACTTGTTTTTAATTTCAAGATCCTTTATTTTGGGGGAAAGTAGACTCTTCACCAGCAAAGGTTCAAAGTAGCCTGTAGGTAACCCTGCCTCACGAATGTGTACATTTGTTTTAAGAAGTTTTCTGTATTTGGGTTAACTTTTTGTTTATTTTTATTCTAATCTTATTTGAGTGTATGGAGTGTTTCATTTGCATATCTATCTATATGTGTANCTGTGCCTGTGGGGGCCAGAGGCTGTTGTCCAATCCACTGGAATTGACACCAAATGTTTGTGAGTCATCACGTGGGGGCTGGGAACCGAACCTGGGTCCCCTGGAAGAGCAGCACTCTTAACTACTAAGCCATCTCTCTCATCCCTGGGTTAACTTAAAAAACAAAATAAAATGAAACAAAACAAACAAAAAAACAAGACTATATATGTTGGGTGTTTAACAATAAAAATATGATTTAAAATTAGAGAAAAGCAAAATGCATGAACTTGTTCTTGCATTCAATAAGAAAAAATGTATGCCCTGGTCAAACGGCCTCTATTCAAGCAAAACTGATGACTGCAGGTCACAGAAATTGAAGCTTTTCAAACTGATATTTGAGAAAATTCTCATAATGTGTATGCTGTCAGATACAGGGAGATAAGCAAGTGACAAAGTTAGTGTCTCTGTGAGCTGCTGGAGAGAAAAAAGGTCACTAAAGGGGGCAGGGCATGAGACCCTTTGGGTTCTGGGAGTGGGAGAAGGTTCATATGCTGGAGAGGGACCATAGCTGGCCCCTTAAAGAAGCCAAGATGTAGACTGACAGGCAGAATATTCCTAGCACTAAAAAACGATCAGACACATAGCTCCCTCCCTGCAGCTCCCTTCTGCTGGCCGCCGATACTACAGACTAACACTTTCCACTTTCTTCTCGAAAAGGGGAAGGGCTTGGAAGACTTGGCCACAATAGAACATTAACATACTCGCTGCTTCTGCCTTACTGACCTTATGAGAAGTCAGGTTATAGGAAGAAGAACAGAGTGCTTACAGGCAGAGATCTGGGAGACAGAAGTATCTGCGTTCAAATGGGTCAACCTATCATGTTCTGTTTCCTTAATCATGAAAGGGGACAGAAACCTGGGAGCATTAAATAAGCATACCTAGGGCATGCTTGAAGATACATGCTCAGTACAGTTCACTGTGATCATTGCCACTGTACTCATAGNACTTTTATTAACAGCTACTTAGAACATCTTCTTTTCCCCCAGCATAATTAATCCTCGACTTTGGTGGATGCCAGAAATGTGGTCTTGCTACATGGTGACTTACTCAAAATGTGCAAGCCCCAGACAGCCTCCGGTGACCTTGCTGTAGAGCTCAGCGAGTCACCTCACCACTATCATCCCACACAGCTGTCCCAATGAGCCCTTCCTGGAATGTCAGACGTTCACAGCTCAGTGATCTCTGCCTCTCAACACCACAGTCCCTCTTTCAAAATCCAGAACGTCTAGAGTGGTGTTCTCAACCTGTGGGTCGAAACCCATTTGGGGGTCAAATGACCCTTTCACAGGGCTCTCATATCAGATATCCTGCACATCAGATATTTACATTATGATTCATAACAGTAGCAAAATTACAGTTATGAGGCAGCAACAAAATAATTTTATGTTTGGGGGTCACCACAACATGAGGAACTATATATATTCAAGGGTCTCAGCATCAAGAAAATTGAGAACCACTGATCTACAGTGAAAAGTGCATGGGAGCCCTGGGACCCTAGGAAAACATGCTTCTCTGGTAAGGGAGAGACGCTATCTACAAGTTTACTCGCTGCAGATTTTGGTTGGCTACCTTTAGGTTTGTTTTTCTCTCCCTGAATCGTAGTTGTGCTGGTAGTGGTGCTGTTGGTGGTGGCAGAGGTGTGGGCTCCTGTTTTACTTGTCTGCCTTCATACCGTCAACACCACACCATCACTTCTCTTCCTTCCTTCCTTTTTTTTCTCTCTCTCTTTCTTTCCTTCTTTCTTACCCACCGAGCCATCTGACCAGCCCAGACTTTTCTCTTTAACCTTGTGTGAAACTGGCTCCTACAGAACAAATTAAAAACAGTTCATTCAAAAAACATAGACAACCTTTAGCCAGTCATTGGTATCATGTGTCTGTCATCCTAGAACTCTCAGTGTGGAGACAGGAGAAACAGGAGTTCAAGGCCAGCTATAGCTGGATGCTATGTTCAAAACTAGCCTGTGTTATGTGAGTCCCTATCTCAAAAGAAAGACAAGAAAAATAAAAGAAAAAAAACCCAAAATAACCCAAAAACTTTGAAAGTGTCCATATACCACTATAATCCACAAACTGGGACAAGTTTGCAGTTAACTCAGGGATAAAGTCCTAAGGGCGTCTTAACAAATCAAGAAACAAAGAGGTCAAGAGGAATTTTGGCAGAGGTTACTCATAGACTGTTTCCAAAGGAAGTACTGTGCTGGCCACTAAACATGTGAAAACAATCAGTGTCCCCAAGAAAGGCACAGTCAGCAAGAGCCTCTTCAAATCATACTCAACATGGTTTATCAAGCCATTGTTTACACACAACATTGACATATAATTTTTTCATCTAACAACTTGGCAAACTTTTAAAAAGTTANGAGCAGTTAAAAGGTGTCTGGGGAGGTGGATGAACCCAAGGAGCTGGTGACTGGAGCACGGAGGTGTCAGACTGTCCACACTGTGGGGTTTGGTGTTGAGAGTTGCGTGCTCTGCAGTTTATAAAAGCTCCCAGTTAAAACAAGTTGACAACACCTCTACTGGACACCACAGGCTATCAAATAAAAAGCACAGTGCTAGGAACGGGTGACATCTTTTGAAGCTGTTGGCCACCCAGGTCCCATAGACCCCACACATTACAGGCTGTCGCCATCTCTTGGTTACCCTCCAGACCTAGAAAGAAAAACACTAAGGCTGAAGACACCACAGACTTCAGTCTTAGAACATGGAGAAATCAAGCTAATACTGACCTAGAAGCTTCATCCCTACCAGCTAGCTTCCATAGTCTAGGAAGCTGCTGTGTAAGCTACTTGAGGAAAAAGTCATCACCAGTCTTACTCAGCTGTGAGACCTGCAAGGTACAATAATAACTGTCTGGACAAGACATGCTCATTGGCTCAATAGTAGCATGAATGTTATTGCAATAACCAACAACTTTGTCTGGATCTAAGGCCTAATCTACAGGATTAAACCCATGCTTGGCACCAATATCAGGACCAAGAACCTTGGCTGGACCCTAGAGGAGAACCTAATTCTGTTAAACAGGCATAGTATTAAACTAATTCTAATGACATCATTATATCCATTAATTAGTGCATCTCTCAACCCTCATCAGAGAAGTTTCTTTTTGCAGTAGATGGCAATTAACACAGAAGTCCATAACTGGTCATGGTGCAGAGAATAAGAGAATGGAATCTTAAACCCTAAATAGAANATCTAAATTGCACCTTTGCTCCCAAGGCTCAGATCACTGTGAAAGAGAGTGTGGAAAGTCTGTAAGAACCAGAGGATGACTACAGTAAGAGTGCTTTCCAGACACAGGGCTGTTGCACACACAAACTCACGTGGACTCTGAGCGCATGCATGCACAAGGCCTGTTCAAATTCAAGTCAGACAAAATCCCAGCACACAGAGGGGAAATGGCACAAAGTCTCACCTAGGTTTCTTCTAGCTGAGACGCTATGAGCACCTGATAGCTGCTGGGAGACGGAGTCAGTTTATTTTGTTGTTGCTATTTTGTTTTGTTTTTAAACCAAATTTTACCTACAATTTTTTATTTTATATAATCTGTATGCAATATTTCATACTCATTTTTTGATTTTTTTCTTTTTTGTTATTTTTTTAAGCTTTATTATTTATTATGTATACAGTGTTCTGCCTGCATGTATGCCTGCACACCAGAAGAGGGCACCATATCTCATTATAGATGGTTGTGAGCCACCATGTGGGTGCTGGGAATTGAACTCAGGACCTCTGGAAGAGCAGCCAGTGCTCTTAACCACTGAGCCATCTCTCCAGGATAAATTTAAAAATTTATCCTTCTCTCATATATTACATTCCCACTGGTTTCCCTCCCTCCTCTCCTCCCAGTTCCTCCCCCAACTTCCCCTCTCCCCCAAGTCCATACCTNCTCCATTTCCCTTCAGAAATGAGCAGGTTTCCCAGGGATATCAACCAAGCATGGCATACGAAGTTGCAATACTAGGCACATCCTCTCATAGTAAGGCTGGAAAAGGCAACCCAGTGGGAGGAAAAGGGTCCCAGAAACAGTCAAAAGAGTCACAGACAGCCCCTGCTCCCACTTTTAAGAGTCCCACAAGAATACGAAGCTACACANTTGTGACATATATGCAGAGGACCTAGGTCAGTGCCATGTAGGCTCTCTGATTGTTGGTTCAGTCTCCATGAGCCCCTGTGATCCCTGGTTAGTTAATTCTTTGAGTTTTCTTGTGTCCTTGACCCCTCTGGCGCCTAAAATCCTTCCTCCCCCCTCTTCTGCAGGATTCCTTGAGCACTACCTAATGTTTGGCGGTGGGAGCTGTCCAGTCTCTGGTTCCTAGCCCTCCAAGCAGTGCCCGGCATGGGCATGGCATGGGTCCCAAGCTGGACCAGTTATTGGTTGGCCATTCCCACAATTTCTGCATCACCTTTATCCCAGCACATCCTGTAGGTCTTGTGGCTGGGTTGGTATTGGAGTCAGTTTTGTTTTTTTTGTTTGTTTGTTTGTTTGTTTTGTGGGAGGGTGTTGTTTGTTCGTTTGTTTGTTTGGTCAGTTGGTTGGTTGGTTGATTGGTTTTTCCAGACAGAGTTTCTCTGTGAAACAGTCCTGCCTGTCCTGTCACAGAGATCCTGCCTCTGTCTCTCCAGTGCTGGGATTAAAGGCATGCGCCACCACACTCTGCTGGAGTCAGTTTTTTTTAAGGGTCCAGTGGATGTACATGGGCAGCACAAACTGGACTCAATGGGTTTTAAAAAATGAGTACAGGGGTTGTATGGAAACCTAATGCAGGAGAAGTTTCCTAAAATATATAAATATGTGAAGGACATCTAAATGGGATCAAACAAAAATGGGGGAGATGGAGGCACCATTGGACATCTCCCATCACAAAATGAAGCCTCTAGTTCCAGGAGTGGGTTCCATCCATTTGAGTTATTGGCCAAAGGGGTCTTATGGGAACCATCCAACAACACAGGCTATTGCCAAAGCTATTGGTTTCTCTCCACAAACTGATGATAAGGTCCTATTGCTGAAGACAACACCCATACAACATATTGAACATGGAGAAGTGAAGCTGGTGCCTAGAGCCTTCACCCTTACTGACTCGTGTTCACGGTACTGGAAGGTGCTCTGTATGCTACAAAAGGAAAAAGGTAACGACCAATTCAGCTAGCAGAAAACGAAATACTATGGTTCTGCTAAAAGAACGTAGCAATAAAATGACTCCTAATGACATCCTACTATACTCCTAGATCAGTCTTTGCTCAGTCATCACCAAAGAAGCTTCCTCCTGCAGCAGATAGGAACAAATACAGAGAGCTACAGCTAGACAGTGTGGAGAGAGTGAGAGACCTTGGAACATCGGTCCTAAATGGAATGTCTCCATCAAATCCCTCCCCTCAGGGCTCAGGGAACCTGAGGAAGGGGAGGCAGAAAGATTATAAGAGCCAGAAGGGATGGAGAGCACCGAGGAAACAAGGCCCAACATGCAAGACCAACACACCTCCNGAGTCTGAGGCAGCAGGCACAAGGCCTGCACAGGTCTGGGCCAGATGGGGTCCCAATGCTGAGAGGGCAAGTGGATACAAGCCCCCATTCCTAACACAGAAGTTGTCTCTAATTGATTCTAGCAAACAAACACATGATTCTAGAAAACTAAATTGTAGTGACCACTTGAGCAGGATGGAGGTACATCCACAGAAAAATAGAGGATAATATCCTTTGGGAGGCAGGGGATATGGAGGCAGTGCATTCGCCAGCGACAATGGCATTTTGAGGAGCACGATGGGCAGGCTAGGAGAGACAACAATGGCCACTCTTAGAGCACCATGTCATTGGCTCCTTCTCTGTATCTGTTCCTAGCGCACCTTNATCAGGAAAGCGGACTTGACTCTGGGAAAATAGAAAACGCCCTTCTGGAAATGGCTCCTACATACTAATAAATGAAAATTCCCCCAAAGAACTACCCTGAAAGCTCTATGGAAACATACAGAACCACCAAACCATTCTTGAATACACATGGCTAAAGAGCCCCAAAACATTTAAGTCCAAATCTGAAAGCCAAGAAAGGAACCAGAGTCTGAGAGCAGTGTTTACCTAGCACACCCGAGGCCTTGGGTTCAACGCCCAGCAACTCAAGTAGGGAAGGTGGGAGGCAGAGAAAGAGAGAGGGAGAGAGCATGAACAGAGGAATATAAAAGCATCTAATGAAAAGAAAAAAAGCCATAGAAACACTATTATTCATCTCTTCAGAGCTTAAGCCAAAAACAAGATGCAGTGGTGAGAAATGGGGTGAGGATGATTAAGACTCTTAACGATCTGAATTATGGCAGGCAAAATAAAACTGTCAATATAGAATTCTTAAGAAAACAACTGGCAAACAGAAAATATAAACGGGTAGGTCTGGTACCTGACAAATCAGAATTCTAGGAAAAAAAGAGAGAAACATAGGAGGGAAAATGATCAAAAATAAAAATATTTTCCAGAATTGGAGAATTTGCATTTCCAAATTAAAGGTCTCACGAGTAGAATGCTCAGACTCAAAAGAAAAAAGTCCCCCACAGCACAGTCTAGGGAAATTTCAGAACGACATGGATAAAGAGAAGATCCTGAGAGCTTGCAGGAAATGTAAAAGGTCACACAAGGCCTGGCATCTCCTATGATGGGGAACACCAGAGATGAAACACAATACACAAATGGCTTTGAAATTCTGAAGAGAAATAATTTCCAACTTTGAATACTGTACAGCCACCAAGACCGTTCCAAATTTTAAGTGCCCAAACATTGTGTCTTTTCTAGAAGATGCATGTGGAAGAGACATGCCACCAAAGGAGGCAGTGAATGAAGTAGAAGGAAGGTAGGCCTTCAGAGGGAGACCACCGCAGTCTGGGAAGGGGTCTCATGCGGGCAGGGCCAAATGCATCTGTGATCTAACACTGGGGAATGGGTGGGGGGCGAGGCCCAGTGCTCCTGTGATCTAAGCCAGGAGCTGTCTCTTATACACATCTAGATGTGTATAAGAGACAGGCCGAGTGCTCCTGTGATCTAAGCCAGGAGAATGGGTGCGGGGCAGGGCCCAATGCTCCTGTGTGCTAACATTTTTGAATGGGCGAAGGCCTGGCCAAATGAGCCTGTGATCTAACACTGGGGAACGGGTGGGGGCGGGGCCCGAATGCGCCTGTGATCTAACTCTGGGGAGTGAGTGGTCTGATGTAGCTGATCAGCTACAGAGAAGTACTGTTGGCCTCTGGCCAGTCTGGTGGGCAAAATTCAGGGTAAGTCTATAGAGATGAATGCAAATAAAAAGCAAGAGGCAATTATTTTAGGAAAAGCAAAAATACATGTAAGAAGAAGGGTAAAGTCAATGTCTAGAGCTGACAAAGACAGTCAATACGCATATTTTAAGGAAATAGGGGACATGCTCCACAGCTCTGCAGTAAGCACTGCAGGCCCAGGTCCATGCCATTCACATCTCAACGTATACTCTGCCAGGAGATGCTCTGGGTCCTTTTCAAGTGTCATACCTGAAACCCAGAAACCAAGTGAGTTTGGTTGTGTGGAGTCTCTAACTTCCTAAGTTGGATACTTGTTATTGGCCAAAGCTTAATGTTAACCACAATCCCATAGAGAACTGAGACCCAGCACTGGGCAAGAGCCAGAGAAAGGAAAGCGGGGTGGGAGTAAGGAAACCCTCTCCAGCTGTAGAGCGAGGTCTCCAGATCATTTGGTACCTACCACTGATAAATTAATCTGGATGCACTCACACACATGAAACATGAGGTAAATGCTACAAGAAAAGCTAAAAAAAGAAAGAAAAAAAAGGTTGTCCTCAGGGGGCAGGACTAGAAGTGGGTGGACAGGGGGCAAGGGACCTATTAAAGATCTTAGTGTGGTTTGGGTTTTAAACTACATATAGCGTTGGTTGTAATGGGGCATACTAGAAATTCCATCATTTGGAACACTGAAGCAGAGGGACTGTCAAAATTCAAGGCCAGCTTGGGCAACAGTGAGTTCTAGGCCAGCCAGGCTAGAGTGAGACCAGGTCTTTAAAAAACGTAAACAAATAAGTAAACTGATTTTATGGGATACTGACTAAACTCAGTAAAAGTAAACTGAGTAAAATGAGATACTCTGAAAAGCCAGCAAATGCACACATATGTGCTCAGCACATACATGTATATGCACACACCTGTCTCTTATACACATCTAGATGTGTATAAGAGAAAGCACACACACACATACACACACATTCACTAAATATTTTCTTAAGAATACTTATTAAATGGAGACCCAAAAACCTTAATGCCTATCACTCGCTAATGGCCATTTACTGAGCAACACCCATCTCCACACCTCAGCTGCTGTGCCTACAAAACAGGGAGTTGGGGGTCTTTTCCAACTCTACAAGTTCTAATGTGCAAACAAAGGGCTGATCTTCAAAATTTATAAAGAACTCAAGAAACTAGACATCAAAATATTGAACAATCCAATTAAAAAATGGGCTACAGAGCTAAACAGAGAATTCTCAAAAAAAGAATCTAAAATGGCTGAAAGACATTTAAGGAAATGTTCAACATCCTTAGTCATCAGAGAAATGCAAATCAAAATGACTCTGAGATACCACCTTACACCTGTCAGAATGGCTATGATCAAAAACACTGATGACAGTCTATGCTGGAGAGGATGTGGAGCAAGGGGAACACTCCTCCACTGTTGGTGGGAGTGCAAACTTGTACAACCACTGTGGAAATCAGTATGGCGGTTTCTCAGAAAATTGGGAATGGATCTTCCTCAAGACCCAGTGATACCACTCTTGGGTATATACCCAAAGAATGCTCATTCATACCGCAAAGATACATGCTCAACTATGTTCATAGCAGCATTATTTGTAATAGCCAGAACCTGGAAACAACCTAGATGCCCATCAACTGAAGAATGGATTAAGAAAATGTGGTACATATACACAATGGAGTACTACTCAGCAGAGAAAAACAATGACCATATGATATTTGCAGGCAAATGGATGGAACTAGAAAATATCATCCTGAGTGAGGTAACCCAGACTCAGAAGGACAAATAAGGCATGTACTCACTAATAGGTGGATGCTAGATATAAACCAAAGGACAATCACTCTGCAGCCCACAGATACAGGGAGGCTACCTAGCAGGAAGGACCCTAGGATGACTGTAGCATAAAATAAGTTTGGGTTTTGCCCAGTCACTGGGCAAGCTTTAGTGAGACATTTCACTATTATGATAAGAATTTGCACCTCTATCTATGTTCAAGCTATCTGTATATTATCTCTCCTGCAGTTGTACATTGAATGTTTTAATAATAATAATAATAAAATTATTTTTAAAAAAAGGAAAGAAATGAGAAGGTGAAAGCTTACTGTTTTACAGAGAGATCTACCTGTGTGGGGTACAGAAGGGAGAACAGGTCCGAAAAGAACTGATAGGAGTTTGCCATAGAGGACAGAGGGGTGAAAGAGACACACACAGGAGGGACCTTTAGGACTAAGGAGGTCCAGAAACACACCCCATAACCACAAACTAGGCTTGTCTCTGCTCTAGCCAGCATCTACTGTGTGCAGCACAGAAACAGGAAAAAAGTCACAGTGGCACTCACATTTGATTAAACAGGTTCCTTCTGTTGGCTTCTGAACTTCTTTCCAAAATAAACAGCATACTGTCTTCATGTCCAGGCAGTAAAATTCATTATTATATCATTCATTAAACATTTAAGCTATTCATTAAAAAAAAACCATCTTTATTGCAGTAAAATAACTACTGTTCTTCTGGACGCAGCACTTTTTCATGTCTTTAAGATAATAATAGCAGTGTTTATGGAACGCTTTACAGTCTGGCAATTGTGCCAAAAGCTTTCTGTAAAATACTTTGTTTAATCCTCCCAACAACTCTATGAAGTAGCTTCTAAGGATCTACAGTCCTTTGTCCAAAGCTCCGGGGCCCAGTGGGTTTCCCAAATCGAATTTATCAGCTTTTAGTGAGGTAGTATGTCTAGTGTGCAGTACATCAAACTCAGCAGTCCAGAACTGCATCCTATAATCAAAAACATCAATATTTCTGCAGGGAAACACTGTAGGGGGTTGGATCTCAGAAACACAACTGAAAATGGCCATCCTGATTTGACACACAAGGAATTAGAGGCACCAAGTGGTGGGGTCCAGAGCTGACTGGGGCAGTCTGGGTTCCTTACTATACTGCCATGCGGTATTCTTGTGTTTGGCTTGTGGCTGAGGTCTTGTGTTGGTGTGGGTCATACATTACGTTTTCACTGCACAAATCATGAAGAACTGTGTACAGACCCCAGAAGACTTCTGTTGACACACCAGAGAGCCAGGTGACAACAATGTTTCCCATCCCAGGAGAAGAGGGAGAAAGAGATGGAGGAAGACAGGCTGAGAGATACCTATGAAAGCCTGGGCCAGATAGTTAGGCATCCATAGCACTTGAGAGGCNGCTGTGTAAAAGGATAGGCTAAGGGAGCACAGCATCAGNTAAGTATGGCCAGTGAGACTGATGGATATGAAAGTAAGGACTAAAGAGCCAATCGAGTTGAACGTGGTGGCACATGCCTGTAATTACAGCATTCTGGAGGCTGGCAGAATGTCCAGGCCCAGGCTGGTCTGGACCACATAGTGAGTTTGAAGCTATTCTGGGCTAGCTACATAGTTAGTTCAAAGCCAAACTGTGTTATACAAGACACTGTCTGAATCAGTTAGCCAATCAATGAGAAATAATAACAATAATTATTTATTATATACCAAATAGTACACCCAGTATTTTTTTTAATTTTTTTCATTTATTTTACATACCAACCACAGTTTCCCCTCCCTCCTCTCTTCCTGTTCCCTCCCCACAGCCCCCAGTATTTTCAAAGACTGTCTCAGTTTGCTTTCTGTTGGTGTGATAAAGCACTGACCAGAACCAACTCGGGCAGGAAAGGGTTTATTTGCCTTACCAATGACAGTCCATCATTGAGGGAAGCCAAGGCAGGTACCTGGAGACAGGAACTAGAGGAGTGGTTTTCAACCTTCTAATGCTGCGACCCTTTAATGTTGTGGTGACCCTTTCATGTTGTGTGACCCCCCAACAATAAAATTATAAAATTATTTCATTGCTACTTCATAACTGATTTTGCTACTGTTATGAACCATAATGTAAATATCTGAGATGCAGGAGATCTGATATGCTATGGGACCCAAACAGTCAAGACCCACAGGCTGAGAATGAGGGAAATAAAGCAAAGACTGCGGCGGAAGAATGCTGTTTATGGGAGGCTTACTTCCTACCCTTTCTGGACAGCCCCAGGCNCACCTGCACAGGTGTGGGACTATTCATAGTGGCCTGGGACTTCCCACACTAGACAGCAACCAAGAAAATGCTCACAGGCCAATCCGATGGAAGCAGTTCCTCAACTGAGGTTCCCTCTTCCCAGGTGACTCTGCATTGTGTCAAGGTGACAGATGAAGCCGGAAGCAAAACTCAGGGTTCAGAGCTCATCAGAAGCAGAACCCAGAAGGAAGGAAGAGCTAGAGGAGAGAAAGAATGGGGTACAGAAGCTAGAGAGCTCACTGAGGGGAGACCCTGTAAGCAAGGCCTGCTTCACATACAGAGTTCCCAGCTTAAGTACAGAGAGCTATTTCCTATGGTGATACTAATCACATATCTTTCTGTAGTTAATGCCTTTGACAAGAGTAAATGAAAAGAGAATTAAATATCAGCTAAGTTCTCTTATTTGCTTTTTCTCTGGGGAAGATGAACAAATAGGTAGCTCCCAATCTGTGACTCAGAGAAGGCAATCAATACCTTTGACCTGCTCAGTCCTCAACCAGCAAGGGCAAAGCAGCCTTCCCCACTCAGAGAGACAGCCATACACAACATGAAGGAGGGAGAAGAAATGAGGGTAATTTTATGGTAATTTAATTAATTTAATTAACAGCTAAAAACACCTACAAATACACACCCATTGAGAAGATACATCCTTCTGCCAGCTTCCCCATCTTCAACATTAACCCAAACCAAATTTATTGAAGTAAGACTATTTTCACAACAGAGAAGAACAAGTTCCCCTCAGAAATGGCCAGGCACATTGTTTACATTCCAAGCAAAATTATATGCACTTAATAAATGGGAAGGTACAGTGACCTAAGGCCCCTCTCTGGAAAATAAGGGGTGGATGGCAGCATGACCATTATTTCAATCACGTGAGGAGAGAAATATGCCCCATGAGGAGGCCGTACAAAAGCTCCAGGTGTTCCTCTAGTATGAGTAGTCTACATAAAACACAAAAAGTCCTTGTCACCAAGGGCACGCCAAGTGCCTTACCCAAAGCCAACACTTGGAGGCATTACTTCAACTTTCCCAACACCGCAGGTTCAGTCCCTGACCAAATAGTGTCAAGCATCAGAAGTGGGGCCACGAGTGATGCAGGCATCTGACCCCCTCATCGAAGCCTCTTTGGCAGAGCTGAAGGAGTGACAGGGACTGCCAGAGGATCTTTGGCTCATTGTACTCCTCACCTTCAACAGGGGTTCCACGTTGACTCATTTTATCCGTTTTGGAAAACTGTCCTACACTGTAGACAACAACATCAACAGCAAAGATGNTGACTGAAAATGGCTGCATCACACCTGTGGCATGTCTTGATTTGTTTCAGAGGGTTGTATTTTCCCTCCTGCCTGTGCCCCCCAAACCCCCCACCCCCCAGTGTGGAATGTAGCCAGCAATGGCTGGAATAGGATGGATGTCACCATGTGGGAAATGGCAGACATACCTAAGGCATGATTTGTGTGATTTGGCAGTAAGAGATAAGATCTGATCCGTAAAGCAGCCCTGATCAACACAGTGAGTCAACAGCAAGCAATTTGGGGAACAAATTCCTGCATTCTTACAGGCTCGTGGGAGGATTCTTATCCAAAGACTTTTGGCCATGAACCAGCACGTCCATCCTCACTAAGCTGCATGGAAGCCACATTCCTATCTCCACACAGAGAGGCCAAGANTGGTGGCAAATGNCCTTGTGTCATGGCAGGACCCTGTCCAGTGGCTCTGGAAACAGAAGGGATTCATATGCCATGACCACATCTGAGACTTGAGCTTTGTCTTTTTGCAGGGCAGTAAACATTTTAACAGGCAAGGTTCAGAGCTGTCCTGTTGACAATCCCACACATCTTCCAGTCCTGGGCCTCTCAAAGCTGGGCTCTCAGGAGCTCTCCGGTATGTCAAAAGAATCTCATTGGTCACTCGAAGGCTGCCTGACCCTCTTCATTCAATCAGAAGTTCCTCCTCCTGTGTTCTGAGGGCTTTGTGTACAACTTGAATAAAGAATGAGGTACAGATGGGCATGGTGACTCATGTCTGATATCCCAGCACTTGGAAGGCTGAGACAGGAGGGTCGCTGAGGTTTTGAAGGCAGCCTGGGCTACACAGTGAGTTCAAGGCTAGCTTGAGCGATAGAGTAAGACTTATCCCAATCCTCTATCCCCTGCCCCTCAAAGAAGGAGGTGGCAGCCCAGAGGGAGAGAGGAAACTGTTTTGTCACTTAGCTCGTTGTGATAAAGAGAGGTCTGCCCAGACTCCACCCTGGTTGTATAAAGGACTTTGCTTCACCCTAGTTGAGAAATGTGAGTGCTGTATGGTTTCATCACTAGGGAGAGAGGCTGGGGGAATGTCTGGAAGTGCTGTGGGTCTCCTAAATTGATCTGCAAAACTCTTGGGTGATTTAAAATGCCTGGAAGCAATCTGTCGTGGAATGTTGCTTCCAAATTTCCGATTTCCAATTCTGTGGGTGAACTGAGCAACAAGTAAACCAAATCACTCTTGAAAGACACTCATGTTGGAAGGGCTGTGGCCTAGGAAGCATGGAAAATGTTGGAGGCATTTGAGAATAAATAGGGCAGGATGGCAGGTTACCTTGTCTCTAGTCTCTCCTAACACCCCACTAGCATCCAAGCTATGTTAAAAAGCCATAAACTACCAGAACAATGTAACAGACTCAATTGATTCTGGTCATGTTCTGAATGCTCTGGAGGATAGGTGGACACATAATAAATGCCACTGGGAAAGGAGGAGGAGGGCAGAGTCCCAGGCTGATTTGAGCCCCCAAGTCCCAGGAAGGCCCAAGGCACAGGAATGCTGGGCAGCTAGAGAAGGGAAGCTTGGTGGATTGTCTATGCCTTCATACCCCTCTCATNATTTCCGACAAAAGCCTGGAGAAAGAAGGACTCATGATGAAAGGGCCAGGATGCTTCAGCTGTAACACATGGTAATCAAAAACACATGCCCCGGTACCGAGGTAATGGAGAAACTGCCACTGAACTCTACCTGAAGGCCAGGTACTGGCGGTGGGGGTGGGGGGTGAGGCCTTCCATGAAGAGCCCTTCATTTTTGTAACAGAATGTTATTTATTACAAAACACATTTTAAAGGTCTACAAATAGCAGGAAATGGTGGTTANCTTAAATTATAGAAATAAACAGAAAAATAATCCCAAGTATTTTGAAAGCATTTGCACCTGGGGAAAGAAACTGAGAACATCGAAGAGATGGCTAATTACCTACAGATCAGAAAAGTAAAGCTCTATACTTGAGTTTTACCTAATTTAACATCAAAACTTATTCGTGCCAACAGCTGACCCAGAGCAATGGACGAGGTTACTTCTCATCTCTATTAAAGTACAGAGCTGGGAACATTATAGTTTGCCATGGAAATGTCTTAAGCGTCAGTGTAGAGGTGATACTCAGACAGGTTACATCCAAAACATCCCGGTGATTCTGAATTAAAAGTACAACTAGTGGAAAGGGCTAGCCCAAGGCCCAGAAACCAGCTGTGCACCAGCCATTCCATGAAGTAGCTCTGCCCTTCCTGTTCTCCGGCCCCTGCCAGCTTGACTTCACAGCCTAGGGCTGAAGGTGAAGTTTGCTACTTGTGCTCATTTCAATTTGTTTCCAAGAAAACTCCAAGTTCTTCCCTCCCTGGCACTTGTTTACACAGGTTCCCCTCCCTCACTTAGGCCACCATCATCTACCTCATTGCTTGGACCAAGAAACTTGAGCTGTCTCCACATGACTATTTCATACACCCACCTTCAGTTCCACAGGAAGGAGCATAGCTCAACCAATATGATATCATTTTGAACACAAAGTTCCAAGTGGCTGTTCAGGATACCACCAAATAGGTGTATCACATTGATTTAACTAGTCTCCCATCTTTTGGCCTGTAGGCTTTTCCATCCTGGGGTGGGTAAGGTAGGGTGGGAGATTTATTTGTATTTTAGGTATGTGAGTATTTTGCTCAAATATATGTTCATGTACTGTGTGTGTCTGGTGCCCTTGGAGACCAGAAGAGGATATCCGATTCCCTGGAACTGGAGTCTCAGGCAGCTGTGAGCCAGCATGTGGGTGCTGGGAATTGCACCTGTGTCCTCTGGAAGAGCAGTGTTCTTAACTGCAGAGGCATCTCTCTGGCTCCATCTTTTCCACTTTTACCAACAGTAGAGCACTAAAAATCCTTGTCTACAAACCTGTGTGCACACATTTACTCATTTCCACAGTTTACATTCCCAGAGGGACAACCACAGCCAAATATCCTAACAAACACGGGGATAGGTACAAACGGCCAACTGCTTTCTTGGATGGTAGCCACTAAGTTTTCCTATTATTGGGTGAGTTCATGCATTTCTTCTAGGAGAGCAACTGCTTTCTTCTTCTCTGCCACTGAGTGCAGGTAAGCACACTGCAGGCTCTTAGAACAGCATTCTGAATTATGTTGAGGGAACAGAAGAAAGAATTACTCTTGCCATATTACTGACGAAAATGGTGACAGGGACTCTTCCTCGTGGGAAATTTGAGGCTACCCCTTCACAGTGGAGCCATGCAGAGATGCTATAGCAACGAGGAAAGGATCAGTGACAAGACAGAAGTCATCCAGCTACCAACCATGCCACTGAGAACCTAGGGACAGTTTTCCTAGAGGTCATTTTGATTTCCAAAACAATGGAACATGTTTGTGACCTTTAAAGGGATAAGGTCAAATTCAATTAGTGTTTGTAGAAGGAGGCTCCAGAGGGATGCTGAGCAGCTGAGCAAGATAGAGGAGCAAAGCAGCCTGAGGCCCATGCAGGCCAAGTGGGGGCTTCTCTCTCCTGGTCCATGCAGGCCCATGCAGGCCAAGTGGGGGCTTCTCTCTCCTGGTCCATGCAGGCCCATGCAGGCCAAGTGGGGGCTTCTCTCTCCCGGTCCATGCAGGCCCATGCAGGCCAAGTGGGGGCTTCTCTCTCCTGGTCCATGCCCTTCTGGACTCTATGTGTATGCTTTTCAAACTATTATAATTTGAAGTGGGCATTGTGGCTCATATCTGTACTCCCAGCACCAAGACAGGATAATCTTAAGTGGGAGACTGGGTTGGGCTATAGTGTGAGACCCTGTCTCAAAAAATAATAATAATAATAATAATAATAATAATAATAATAATAATAATAATAAAAACAAGCAAATGGAACAGTACACGTTAACTTAATTTTATAACAATAATTTAAATATCCCTAGACTGGTCAAAGGCATGAGGTAGGTGGTTCAACTCTGAACATGTTAGTATGATTTAGATTCCATTGTATCTGCACATCAGTTCTAGAATTCACTGGGAAGAATGAGCCTCACTTCACTTGTGGTCCCATAAGTAGTTTTCTTGTAAGTCCATTCTCCATAAGGGAATTAGACTCTACGTCCTTATACAATGGAGGCAGTTTCTCTTCTGGTCAGCAAGAATTTTCTTGTCCTTCAGGCAACCACAGCAAAGCCAATATTCATAAAGAACAAAAACCCTATTAACAGGCATGTGAGGGGCTTTCACGTAACTGGTAACAGACATACTTTTTCTAAAAATAAAATAAAAATCTAGAGATTTGTCTTAGTGACTGTGAAGAGACACCACGCACTTAATTGGGCACTTGCTTACAGTTTCAGAGGTTTTGTCCATTATCAGCATGGTAGGGATCATGGTGGCAGGCATGGCAGAGCTCAGCTACATCCTGACCTCTAGGCAGAAAGAGAGCCTGGATCTGGCATGGGCTTTTGAAAACCTCAAAGCCTACCCTCAGTAACACACACTTCTTCCAACAAGGCCACACCTCTTAATCCTTCTAATCCTTTCAAACAGATCTGTTCCCTGGAGACAGCATTCAAATATACAAGCCTTATGGGGGGGGGCAATCTTATTCAAGCTACCACAAAATTTAACAAGTAGCACCCTTATTTCTTATCAAAAACTTTAAGAGGGTGGAATAACAGCAAAGCCCTCAACACTTAAGGGTTGAAAGGAGCAGATAAGGAGAAGGTCTTAGGGAAATGTATTAAAAACAAGCTCTTTCTGAGGGGAAATGACCAGGGAAAGAGCTGGTTAACAGTTCATCCCCAAACCAAAAGAAAAGAAGGGAAGTGACACTCTAGAGGGTAGTGCTCTCCAGAGGGTAGTGCTCTGGCCTGGAGGACTGCAGGGAGGGCAGGATGCACCTTTTGGACGGAGTATGGAGGAGGCAAATATTTCCAAGCCTCAAAAATGCAATGGAAATGGAGGTTCAGAAATTCAGGAAGACCCACTGAAATAGGAGTTAAAAGTCAGGGACTAGTCACAAGTCTCTGTTCACTTCCATGTCCTGACACACAGTAACCTGGAACTCCTTTGGAGGTGTCCATTGAACCCTGATATTAAAATGATGCTACTTATCTATTACTGCAACGTCTGAGCCAATGACACTACTCCAGACCCCAACCCCCCCCCAAAGAAAGGGGCAGAGAAAAGAGTCACTTGGCAAAGATGCATCCATCCCAGAGTCTGCATTTGATGGCAAAGAAAGCTGAAAAGTGGTTGTAGGTATGAAAACTGACTGTGGACTGGGAGGACTTTAGGACATCCGGCAGATTATTTAGATCAAACCTGAAGCCGGGATTTGAACCTTAGCAGAAGAAAGGAGGGGAGGAGGGAGGGGGAGAAGAAGGGAGGGGAGAGAGAGATGAGGGGCGCTAGACCCTGTGGACCTTTGCCAATCATCTGCCTCCATAGAGAATGGCATCGCACACGAGTGATTGCTCTTGCTGGAGCCAGTCCTAAAAACAAGAGTTTCGTTGCACAGTGTTTTGCAAAGACTGAAGCAAGATTTCTCCCTTGGAAAACAGCTTCCCTCCAGCCTCCAGCAAAAGAGGTGGAAAGGAATGCTGCCATTTGCAAATCAATAACTTCCTCTGGCAGGGTAGACAATAAAGAGCAATATATGACCATAGTGGCTCAGGTTTCCAACACAGTCCTGCCCTCCAGGAAGCAGAAGAGAAATGACACAGGCCTCCTGGCTGTATCCACTGCTACTACACCGAGTGGGGCTGTCTGTCTTCCTGCCTTCCTTTTTTTTTCTTTTTTTTTTTTTTCCTTTTTGATGGAAAATCAAAAGGTTCCAGCAAAGCCTGTGGCAGGTGCAGAGGATACTCTCAATATTTTACCACTTCCTACTTTTCTCCACCATTTGCATAAGGGTCATTAGGAAAATACCTATACCAGAGGGAAGCAGCTCTGTGGAAAAAGCATTTCAATCACTTTCAGCCAGAATTCCACACACTGACATTATCCTTGGAGTTCTGGAGAGGAACCNCTGTGACCAGGCCATGGCCCAGGGACTCAGCATTTGCAAACAAGGGGGTGTCACCTGTGAAATCCTAGCAGAGAGCAGGGTCTGAAAACCGGGGGCTTAAAACTGCTCTCAGTCCTACCAGGATGAGTTCCATGCCAACACACTGAGGCAGTAACAAGGGCCAATGGCTGGCCAGCCTCATTTTCTACCATGGTTCCATTGCCTACTAATCACTCTCCCAGTCAGACACTGAAGCAAAGCAATGTGGAACTGACTAGAATTAGGATCCCTGGGCAACTCACCAACCAGGTCTCTGTGAATCCAGGCATAAGGCAATGTCAATCCACTTGCCTATGTGAAGAGCTGGCTGGACTCTGCCACTGCTTCCTTGTCCCTTATGAGTGGACCCTTAGGAACCTCTGCCACTCCTAAGGGAAGGCAGAAAAATCTGTTCCTTCATGAAGGGACATCTTTGTTGAAAGCAAGCATCCCTCTCAAAGTCACGGCAGAGATCTTCAAATTGCCCACTCCACTTCAGGGAAGCCATCCATGCAAAGCCAGCCAACGGCATGACATAAGGCAGCCATGGGTGTTCTAGATACAAATACAGAGGCTTCCTTTTACAAANGCCAAATGGCAGGCTGTTACGGGCAATGGCTTAGCGGAGAGGCTTTAGGAAGCAGCTGCATGGAAGGAAAAAAAACAAAAAACACCTTGTGGATTTCATGAACNTGAAAATCAAAACCTGAAGGTGGAAGATAGTTACCTGCTGGTCTGACTCCCCTCTCAAGCATTTTAAATCTGGCAAGGGGATTTCCACACCTCAGCTCAGCTCACTGGTGGCCCTCCAATGGCCCAGGCACAAGAATATGAATGCCAGCAGTTTCCCCCTTTGAACTGGGTTTCAGATGGCACCAATTAGCACAAGTGGGCCTGGCAGGCCACATGATCTACCCTGCATTGTTTACCTGGGACAACAGAATGGCAGCTGTTAGCAGTCATAGCACAAAGTGAGAAAGACTTCACCTCTCCCCCAATCTCTGCTCAGAATATCCGGGAGACAAGGAAGAATTGGCATACCCCACAGGTGATGGCAGCCTCAGCTCCTTAGAGAATACACACTTCCTTGACCTTGAGGGTCTGTGCACACCCCCAGGAAAATGCACTGATTGAGCCCCTACTATGTGCCAGGCTGGGAAAAGGAGCAGATATGCGACAAGTTCTGTGCAAAGGAGCCCAGAGCCCACGGGAAAGACAAGGAACAGTCACATGGATGGTAAGTGATGGAACACAGACACCTGAAATGTGCTCCCGACGCCGCCATGAACTCAGCACAGGGCTAAGGAGGAGGTGGCGCCAGGAAAACCTCATTTGAACAGGGCCCTCACGGATGAGTAGGAAGGGAACAGTGGCAACAGTGAGAAATGGAGGAATATGCACAGAGCATAAAGAAGTCTGTGCAGAGGACAGAGGACAGGGACACACAGGGGGGAGGGGAGGGGATGGGAGGTGGAGGGGACGGGACATGGCCAGGGCTAGACACATCATAGCAGGAANGCATAAACATCCTTCACTCAGTATACCCTGGGGAGCTGTGAAATAATCTATCTATAGGGCAGACTGATGAGCAACCTGGGCTCTGGAAAGGGCCTCTGATGACAGTAAGGCCGGAACAAAGAGGCAGTACCCCGAAGAAGGGAGACCAACTGGAAGGCTGCTGAGAAGGTTGTAGAGAATGAGACAGCTGTAGACAGCTGCCACTGCAGACAGAAGAGCTTGGGTGGAGCTGTAGACTACCCAGGCGGGGGGAAGCATGCCGGCTTATGAACTGCCAGAGTTAGAGAGGCCCGAGGTCTGACCATCTCAGAGTTCATCAGTGAGCTCTTGCAATTCTAAATGCCCTGTTTTCAGCTCTACCCTTTCTGTCTTCCAGGGTGAAAATTTTGCCCTACATGGCTTCCAAAAAAACCTGTCTAATGCTTGCTCTAGCTCCAGGGCCAGAAGCCCCGGAAGGGAGCAGCATGCATNTGCTACGGAATCTTATTCATAGGCCCATTTCCACATACAGAGCATATGCCTTCCTAGATACATGATCACCCTTCTAGGTTTACCTGCCCTAGTGGTAGCAAGCACCCCATAGCCCATCCATTCCCTTCGCCACCATGTCCTGGCCCCACAGAGTGATGACAACTCCAGAACCTCCACAGAAGCCTTTTGAGGACATTTTTCTGCATAGAAAGTATGGACACGAATTCCTCAGCCCTAATTTCCTTGGTGAACTCCAGAAAGGAGGCATTTAAGATGGGGTGAAATGGCTCATCCAGGCAGATGAGCCCCAGGTGTTTTTCCTGTAAACCTAATTGCTAATATCTGAGGCAGGAGAACTGGGCCTCGCGTGTGCATATCTCATTCGTGTTCATAAGCTTCACAGTATCTAATTGCACTGGATCCCCAAAACAACATTGGAGGTATGTGTATGCATGGCACAGAGCGCAGGGACCCAGATGCTAAGCCAGGATACCTGGGAGCAAGACCCCTGCCCAGCCAGTGGCTGGCTGCTCACTGACCTTCAACAAGTATTCCTATCCCTCAGGTTTCCCTGGCTCCTCAGCTTCAAAATGGGACCAACACTGATACCTAGCACATAATGAGCAGTCTACAAGTGTTTATTAAAGAAAGCTCTCTAGTTTCCAGGGGGTTTAAACAGTACAGACAGGCGGAGCTTGCCTGGGGTTGTCTGGTTGGAATGCAAGATGCATCAGAATATTTTACTCCAAGACTAGACTCTTCATGCCATGTCAGGATTCTCCCACCTGCTGCCTTGGGAAAGCATCTCTCTAGGGAAACAATGCTGGCTGTTACCCTACAGCAAGAACCACGAAAGTGGAGTACAGCTTTGTCTTGGAAGTTTTTGAAGTAAGATTCATACAACTGGAAGTCATCATTTGAACCCTTTGAAAGTACACAATTCATAATGGTTAAATGTCACTATCTAATTCCAGAATATTTTCACCATTCCAAATAGAAGTCCATCCTTCCCAGTCCCTCTCTTTGCCCGGACAATCTTGAATCTATTTCCTGTCTCTCTAAATTGCCCTATTCTAGACGTTTCACAGAAACAGAATCCAAAGTAAGTGGACTGCTTCTTTCACTTGGCACAATGTTTTTTTGGGTTTTGGTTTGTTTGTTTGGTTTGTGTGGGGGTTTTTGTTTTGTTTTGTTTTGTTTTGTTTTGTTTGCTTTGTTTTGCTTTTTTTTTTTCTGCTTTGTTTTGCTTTGGTTTTTCAAGACAGAGTTTCCCTGTGTAACAGCCTTGACTGTCCTGGAACTCACTCTGTAGACCAGGCTGGCCTCTAACTCACAGAGATCTGCCTTGGAAGCCTCTGCCTTCCAAGTGCTGGGACTGAAGGCATGCACCACCCATCCAGCTTGGCACAATGCTTTTAAGGTGTGTCCACAATGTGGCAAGTGTCAGTACTTCATTTCTTCTTGTGGATGAATAGTATTCCATTGTAGGACAAACCACATTCTGTTTATCCGTGCACTAGTTTATGGACATGTGGCTGCTTCTACCTTTGGGCTACTGTGAACATCCCTGTTACAATACATAATTTTACTTTTGCTTTTTAAAATAAATACACATTCATATCTATCCATCTGGTGGATATGGAGTGACACCTCACTGTGGTTTTGACATATATTTCCAAATTATGGAAACTGAGATAACAGTATATGAATTATTCCCCTTTTCTTTAAATAAAGGAGCAGATTGACCCACATATAGATCACAGCAGGGAAAGCTATCATCCACGAGACAGGTTTGTGTGCTTAGTTCCTATGTGTCACAATAGAAAGGTGGTCCGTTGGATTGGCATGGATCTGGGAAGGCTGCATAGGCCTTTCAAGCTTTTCCGTGTGTCTAAGTCCCTCTCCACACTGTTCCTGGCACTGGCTGCCAGGTTATACCTATCTCTTCAGGGCCTTTCAGCTGCCGTCTCCTGTAGCCCACTCTTGCTCACAGGCTTGATGGTGGAATCAGCAGAAGGCTGGGGTGAAGGGGACGACTCTACTGATAAAATACTACGGGGAGCTGCAGATAGCTGTCACACCACAGAGGCATCTGGGAGGATCGAGGAGCCAGCCAGTGTTATGGTTGGACACATGGTGAAGTTCAGCAGAGGTAAGTACAGTTCTGGGGAAGGGTCTTCCCACCACTACCAAGGCCATCCCCAGCTGCACAGTAAGTCTAAGCTCAGCTGTGGCTACCTGAGATCCATCTCAGAGGGAAAAATAAAAAAGGAGCGGGGAGACTGAAGATGTGGTTCAGGGGTAGAGCACTTGCTAAGCATGCATTAAGCTTTGATCCCCAGTACCATAGAAGCTGAGCATGGAGGCCCAGGCCTATCATCTCAGTATTTGGAAATGCAGGCAAGAGGACCAGAAGCCTCCGGTCATCTTCAGCTATGGAAGCTATGTAAGTTTGAGTCCAGCCAGAGAACATGTGAGATAAAATCCCAAACCATAAGCACACCCCAGCCACCACTGTGAAGGGTCATGTTTGAATGCTTGNTCCCCAGCTGGTGGCACCATTTGAGGAAGTGCTGAGAATCCTGGGAGGCAGGGCTAGGCTAGAAGAAGTAGGTCACTTTGAAAGTTAGACCTGGTCCCAGGGTCTTCCTCTCTTTCTCTCTGCCACAAGTGGACTGCTTCTGCACCAGGCTCCCGCCTCACTGCTACTCTGCACCAGCCACAGTCACAAAATCAATGGCCCCAGAGACTCAGGACTGAAACCCCAAACAAGTTCCTCCTCCCTTGAAGTTCATTTGTTCCTTTAGGTGATTTGGTCACAGCCATGGAATGACTACCATGGGTGGTCACCCAGCTGTGGTGTCCCAGGCCTCAGGTTCCTCTTGCTTTGCACTGCTGCTTTCTGGCCACTTGGTAATTTTTCTAGGCCTTTGCTGGAGACAGGAGAAATAAAAATACCCCTCTGCCTACTCCCAGAGTTCTTATAGGAAAGTGTGGTTAAGGGGTGGCTGAAGCCCATGGATTCTTGCTCTATCATTGTTTAATAAAATATTCCCAAGCTTTGTGTGTGGCTTAAAACCATAACTCATTATGATCTCTCATGTGGACCAAGGAGACGCCACTGGTCAGGTCACATGACAGATCTGTTGCGCTGGGTGTTAAGAGGCCCATCCACACAGCTGGCAAGTATAACTGGCTCTCACTAGAAGATCAGTAGAGCTGTTACCAGAGCGCCTATACCCCAAGTGGCTTAGGCTTCTTACAGCCTAGTAGATAGATTCCAAGAAAAAACCCCAACAGCAAGTGTTCCAGGAAATAAAAACGTTGAAAGACCCCCTATGATCCAGCCTCACACGTCACATGGTGTCACTCCGTCATGTTCTATTCATCAAGAGTGAGTCACACAGAACACCTTGCAACTGAGTCCAAAGACATCATAAGCTAAGAAAATGCAGATATACACATTCTCAATCAAATTCTATCACACCAAATTTAGTAATAGGATCAGATACCACCAACAAATGGAATTTATCCTGGCAATGTAAGAGTGGTTCAAATTATGAAAATCAATCCAAGTAACATACTGTATTAATAGAATAAAGAACAAAACCACACAATGTATGAATGGATGTAGAAAGTACATAGGACAAAACTCCAGCAACCTTCACAATAAAAACAAAGTAGGAGCAGAAGGGGCTTTGTTTGTCCACATGAGAAAAGGTATTTATGAAAATCCTACAGTGCAAATCATACTTCCTAGGGAAAGACTGCAAGCTTTCTCCTCAAGAACAGGAATATGACAAGAATGTCCATTTTCACCACTTCTGTGTAGTGTTGTCCTAGAGAGTCTCACAAGGGCAACCAGAAAGAAAAAAGTAAAGCCACCTCTATTTGTAAACAAATTATCTTAGATGCAGAAAACCTAACAAAATGAACAGACAGAGGAAACTCCTGAGTCTAGCAAGTAATGGCACAACCAGCTGCATTCCTATGCCCTCATCATAAGCAAGCAGAAAATGAAATTAAGATTCCATTGACCAAAGTAATGCAAACATAAGACACTTATAAATAAGCTTAACCCCAGTAGTGTGGACTTGTCTGTGGAAACTGCAAACACAGTTGGCAGAAATGAAGGAAGAAATGTAAGGCCCTAGCATCCATACATTCATGGAAGGTTGTAGTATCAGGACAGAAGCTACAGTGTAGATCCTGAATCAGGAGAGGCCCCTGTGTGCAATGAGGCCCTACTGGGAGGCAGGTCATTGGAGGCATGCTCTACCAGGGAATATTGGGACCCAGGTATCCCTCCCAGCTGCCACAGGTGGCTAACTTTTTCTGCCACGCTCTCACCCCTCAAGCCCCATGATGAACTGCCTCTTCACAAGCTCAAAAGTGACAGGGCCAACTGAGTGGAGGTTGAACCATCTGAAACCGTGACCCATCTTGTCAGTTGGCTACTGCAAGTAATTTTAACACAACAAGGAAAGACCACTAAAATAGTGGCCCAAATCTCTCAGCTGACACACAGGTATAACATGACCTTTCTGAGAATCTCAGCTGCCTCTTTTTTTTTTCTTTTGGAAACTTACAAAATGTTCCTGAAATCTATATGGAGATTTGAGGGTATTGTACTGTCTCAAGCCAAAGCAACCCTGAAGGACCACAACATTGGAGANCACAGATTTCCTAATTTCAAAACTCTCTGTGAAGCCACAGTAGCCAAGACAGTTAAACAAACAGACCAATGGAACAGATGTCCAGAAGCAAAGCTTGCCACTGAGTAAAGGTAATAACCTTTGACAATAGTGTTGGACAACTGGACAGACACATGAAAGGAACAGATTCAGGTCTGGTCTTCACACCTCATACCAAAACAGTAGAAACTCAAAATGAATCAGAGACCAAAATATGTGTGCTGAAGTCATAAACAGTTTAGAAGAAAGTACAGGCATAAATTCGACACAATGCACAAATCACCAGCAAAAAAAGAAATATTTGATCACTAGGACAGCATGGGAGTGAAAACCTCATGGGCCTCAGTGCACCTCCAAGATGACAGTGCACAGTGGGAAAAAGTAAACCATGGATAAAGAGAAATAGCCTAACCTGACAAGGAACTTAAAAATAATTTCAGAAAAAGCTGCTAATACATGCCAGTGAGCACAATGAGAGATAGTGAACATGGCCGTCAGAGAAAATAAGTCACAGCAAAACTCCACCCCTTACCCACCAGGATGACTATAAGAAAAAGATGGACAATAACAAATATTGGCAAAAATGTGGAAAACTCATTGCTGGTGGGAATGCAGGGTAGGGCAGTTGCTTTGGAAAGTCATTTGATAGTTGCTCAAAAAGTCATAGTTATGGTATGTTACAGCAAACCAAAAATAATGTCCACATGCCCCCCCCCGCAAAGAAACAGTATGTAAGTGTTTATGACACAATTCATAATAGCCCAAAGGTGGACTTAAGTCAAATGTTCATCACCTGGTGCATGGATAAACAGGATATGATATATCCTGCAATGGAATACTGTTTACTCACAAAAAGGAACAAAGCACTGATACATACTATAACACAGAGGAACCTTGAAACTATTAAGTGAAAGAAACCATACATAAAAGGCCATCTATTATATAGGTCTCTTTCTGTGAAACACCCAGAACAGACCAATCTCCTGCTAGAACCTAGTGGGATACTGCTAAGATTCTGGTAGTAGGTACCAGATTTTGGGGGGGGGGCAAGAAAAATAAAAAAAGTTCTAGACTTAGATAATAGTGTTAGCTGCATTTTTTGGTGTTTATACCAAAAAAAAAATTAAGCACTTTAAAGGGATTGCTTTATGGTGAATAAATTATATCTCAATAAAGCTAATATTAAAATGCACACATACATAAAAGGGAATCCGAAGATCAGTCAAGTATCATGGAGAAAGAGAGATGCCATTGAGAGGCATATTTCTTTCTTTTTAAAAAAAACATAATTCTTTATTGATTCTTTGGGAATCAATCCCAATTCTTTGGGAATACCTCTCACCTCCCAGTCCCTCCACATCCTCCCCTCACACCTGCAGCATCCCCCCCACAAAAAAAAAATCAATTAATAACAAAGCAAAACACACACACACACACACACACACACACAAAACAAAAAACAACTCACCCCTCCATCTTTCCAGCTCCCCTTCCTTCATTCTAGTGGCACTGCGTGCTGCGGTGTGTCACATAGCATGCCCTTTGTCCAATCAGCCCTGCCCACAAATTGTTCATTGCAATGAGTCATGGTCTGGTTCAAGGCCTCTGGCACACCATCATCACTGGACCCTCATGGAAACTCCTCTCGGATAGCCTGCTGTTGTCCCAAGTCATAGAGATCCTGCAGTTATCCTTCCGCAGGACCGTCCCTTCACACACACTCAGCAGGTCCTAAGACATGTTAGATGTTAGGGTGGGCCAATCAAAGGCCCAGAATGTGGGTCTGGCTGATAGCTGAGCCACTAGAGCCACCCCCCTCAGTCAAGGTGTGGAGCCAGCTCTCCTAGGCCCATGCCATAGGGGTCAGCGGTCCCATGCTCATAGTGTGGGGTGGGATCATCTAGGAGGCATGTTTCTTGCAAGGGCATCTTTGAGGACCACTTATCTCATGTTCTTCACTTGTCTTGAAAGTTACAGAACCAGGAGTTAGCCCCTATAAAACTGATTATGTGGATCTGAGAGAGGAACTTCATCCTGATTATTCCCTGGACTTCTTGTAGAAGAATGGTCCAACAAGACACCTAGGACCACAGAAAAACTGTGTAAGTTACAATACCTAGAGAAGAGGTCTAGACAAGATGTCTATAGAACAGGGCCAGATGAGATGGTAGAGAACAGGTCCAGATGAAATATCAAGAGGACAGGGACAGATGAGATTCTAGAGAATGAACAGGTCCAAACAAGAACAAATAAGAAGCAAAAGGAACAGATAAAATCAGCGACAGGGTGACATACTTAGAGAGGATCACAGAACCGGGTGCAGAGTTTTGAGGAGGACCTCACTTGTACAACAACTGTTAACCCCAAGAACAAGAAAGAGTATGGGGGCTGGCAGAGTGGAAAGACCCAAGTTCCATCTTGGCTGAGCCTCAGATTAGCTGTGAAATCTTAGCAAATTAATTTTTGTCTGCTCCCGTCTTTGCAGCTGTTCACAGTGGGAAGACCGAAAGGCTGATGTATGTGAGGTACCTGGGAGAAAATAGCTGTTCAGTAAACCACAGTTTTTATTACTGGCACTGTCTGAAGAGCAGAATTANTAACGTAAGAGCTCCTGCTAGCGTCCACTGATTCCTGCCACGGACTCAAGAGCTTCCGTTTTCTTAACTACTTGGGTCCTTCAGTCAAGATCAGGTGGCTATAAACCAGTTGGAGTGTTNAAGTTTTTTAAAACTCAAGATTGGAATGTGATGGATATGGCAAATTAGCCTGCAGAGCATTTGTAAAACATCAAAGAAGAATGACTACATCAACCAATTCGCAGCTAAGCTAAAGCTATAGAAAGATAATTCACAGGAGAATGTGTGTGAGGTTAACAGGCCTGTGAAGAATGCCAACAACCAGTGACCACAAGGGCAAATTAAAACAAAGTAACATTTGAACTTACCAAGTCACAGAACATTTGAAAAACCTTTCGTAAGCTACTAGTCTCAGATCAAATTCCTGGTGGGGGTATTAGTTGAAACAATATTTGTAGAAGACAATTCAGCAATGAGTAGCCCAAAACAGAACAAAACAAAAAAATAACATGTCTGGGCTTGGCATTCTCCTTCTATGAATGAATATACCCTCTAGAAATACAAATGTGTGAAAAAACTTAGAGGGACATTCATTTGACTCCAATACTATTTTTAATAATGAAAAACTGAAAATCAATATATCCAACAACAGGGAATTAGTTAAATTGTGGAATGCATAACTGATACTTAATAACTTGGAAGAATGGTACTCACCATAACAAAACAATATAAAATCATCATTTAGAAGACATATAAAAAAAGATCAGTACTGGATTGTGACTTGATTGTCAGCCTTAGAATCCAGAGTGAGGAGACCCCAAGAGATGGTTAGTTCCTGAGGGTTCCCACCTAACAAACAGACCAGTCACTGGGAGGACTCATAACATGGCGGCAATATTAGAAGGCAGAGAAAGGCAGGGGGCAGGGTCTATTTGGAAGAGGTAGTAATGAGGGAGCTGTATCTGGCCTGTTTGCCTCCTTCTCTGCTTCCTGTCCATCACATGTCCCCACAGTGAGGTAAACTAAAGAGTCTGAGGGTCAAACGATGAGACAAAAACAATCCCTCCATGAAGATGTTTCTGTCAGGCATTTGCTCACAATGATGAGAAGAGTAGTGACTGGCTGAATCCAAAACTAGCAGCATCATATGCTAATTTTTTCTTTCTTCTTTTGTTGATATATATTTTCTACCACGATTATCTGTCATTCTTGAAGAGGATGAAGGTTCAGTTCATACCATATCAGTACCCATATCAAAAGGCACACAACCACCTGCAACTCCAGTCCCAGGAGATCTGACATGCCTCCTCCTCCACAGCCACTACACTCATGTGATACACATACACACAGGTAAGTGCACATACATATATATAAATAAAGATGAATTTAACTTAAGACAAAAAAAAATTTTATCCATGGAAGCCCAAACCCTCTTGGATGGGCTCAGAAGGCCCAGTGGAGAGCACATTTTTCCTCTGACCATCTGTCAGCCCCTGCCCTGAAGCCCTCAATATGTCCCCTGGGGCCAGCTTCCTGCCTTCACTCAGTATCGCATGGTATCTCCTCATCCCACCCCCTCCTGGGCAACACTTCAACCACATGACCACCTTCCTTCCATTCCCAGATAAACAGCTCCAGTAAGTAAGAGCTCTCCATGGCTGCAGACCTACACCAATCTACCACCCAGGAGGCCATCCCCTCCACACAGATCCTCCCTCACTAAAGACAAGGAGCCACCACGGGACTCTGGAAGGAACTGTACAGCTCAATGGACTTGGATAAATGATGACAGTTCCTGACACCACCACACCTGCCAGAGGATCCCTGCATGATGATGGGCAGATGGCAAAGAGAGGATGCATGGGCAGAAAGCAGGGAGCTCCGTCAGATCCCTTCTGACAGATCAGAGATGAGCCAACCATCGATAAGGGCAGGAAGACCAGCTAAATTGCACCCTCAAATCTCTACTCAAACACCATGCTGGGAGATGTTCAGGTCTGCTGAAAGACCAGTCACATGAAGCAGCTGCTCACTGGGCAGAGCCTCTGGTTCCCTGCCCTTAGAAAGTGTAGCTGGCTGGTTTGGGGTGGCTTCGTGCCTCCTGCGGAAAAAGAACACAGTTCACCAATGGCCTTGAGGTCATGGTGCTCCCTAAGGATGTGCTGGCCCTGGATGACAATGGGGATGCTGAAATCTGAGCCATTTCCTTCCCTTCTGTTTCCGGTCTGGAGTTGAAGGGAGATCAACCACAGCCATCATTCCCTCCCTCTTCACTCTTTAAACAGAGTCTGAGAGGGAGAAATCCACAGTGGAGACACAAGTTCACAACCTTCACAACCTGTACTGTATCAAGGGCTTTTGGTGTTGCTTAAAATTGTGTGCTTTACTTTAAAAATTAATGCCAACTTTACTGTCCACTCCAGGTTTTGACCTTATTGTATTAGATTATTTCTAAGCTGCAGTCTCTCCCATCTCACACACACTGTAACATTGTGAAAACTGAGCTGACTCTTAGGACTAATTGGGAGTCTTCTTTTCCTCCTTGCACTATAATGACTAGGGCATCAGGAGTGATGAAATGTAAAGATACAAAAGATGCTTTCCCTAGAACCAAAACCAATGCCGAGAAAGCTGGGCCAGGCTTGAACACCCCAGACTCCTGGCTCAGGCCACTTCTAGATTGTTTCCTAAAAGCAGCCCCATCCTCAGGCAATCCAGCCTTTGTGTCCTTGTGCAGAATGACTAGGAAGCCTGGTTCTGAACAATGACCTCCAGTCTTCCCTGCTAGAGGGAGACTCAATGGCAATGGACACAACTGCTTACCCAGCATGCACCACAAGCTTGTGTGGCGTTAATTGCTGCACACCACTACATCTATTTCACCTCACCATCACCACTGTGAGGTGCCTGTGGTGACTCCACTTTACAGATGGGAAGAGCAAGGCTCTGAGAGGCTACAGGGCACTCCCCTGCACCAACCTCTGTGCCTCATGAAGAATGAGCACACAGCAGGCTTGAGCCACTGCTGCCAAATGCCAGTCTTCCATGCACATAGGGACCTCCAAACCCAAGAGCCTGACTATCTGAAATGCATTTTCCTGATGGTAATGTCTTTCTGAAAATGTGTTGCTCTGATTGGTTGATAAATAAAGCTGTTTGGCCAATGGTGAGGCAGAATAAGGTTAGGTGGGACATTTGAACTAGGGGGAGAGAGGAAAAAAGCAGAGCTGGGCAGACGCCATTCTGCCATCTAGAGAACAGCATATAANNGNNCACAGGTAAAGCCACGTGGAACACGTGGCAACATAGATTTATAAAATGGGTTAATTTAAGATGTAAGAGCTAGTTAGCGAGAAGCCTGCCAGGGCCATAGTTTAAAAATGATATAAGCCTCTGTGCTTACTTGGGTCTAAGCAGCCGTGAGAGCTGGGCGGGACTGGACAAATTTTCTTCTACATTTTCCAGAAGTGTCTCTCTCAGGCACCCCACTTCCTCTGGTACCTTGGATTCACAGATGCCCCCACAAGGGACGCTGTATTGGGTGAACTAAGGCCAAGATAAAGACCAGCCCAGAAAAGGATGAAAGCCAATGCCAAAGGAAGAGAAGAAGGCTGCTCCCATGAGAGGCCTTGGTGCCACTCTTAAGCCTTTCTGCTGCTGCCCATCTCTTTAACTTGACTTCCCCCAACCTCTCCCTGTTTCAGATTCNGACTCAATCTTTGCTCACCCCTCAATTTAAGCACAAGCCAGCAGTAAGTGTTCACAATCCCCTGGACTTCTTAACCTGCCCCTCAGCTGGACAACAGCAGCTGCCATTTCCTGACCCTCAACATGTGTCAGCTAATGAGCAGCCCACTCAGACTAAGAAGCCTGCCTAAAGTCACTCAGAGAGCAGGCAGCAAGGGCCTCAGCCACCATGTTAGCAAAGATCTGATGCAAAACACACCTTCTGCCTTCTTTACCACCAAGCTGNTCCCCTACCAACCATCCACATGGATGAAATTTAAAGGAGACTCCCCATGCAGCGTGCTGCATCAACTGTCTGTCCCTGTGTCTCTGTTGGGTCACCTGTCTGTCTGAAATTTTAAAAAATAAAACTAAAAACTACCTGATGAGGGCTGGCGAGATGGCTCATCAGGTGAGGGCACTTGCTGCCAAACTTGACAACTTGAATTCAATCCCTGGGTCCCATGTGATAAAAGGAGAGTACAAGGGCAAGTTCTCCTCTGACCTCATGTGCATTGTAGTCTGTGCCCAGATCCATACGAATACACACAAAACAAAAATTTAAAGCAAGCAAGCAACCTGATCACTAATCATGCTAGCAGAACCTGCCACCCCAAACCACGTCTGCTTTAAAGGACACAAGTATCATAAACCCTAGAAACAAAGACCAACTATTTTTTTGTTGCACTTCCAGGGATTGAACCCAGGGCCTTGGCTATGCTAGACAAGCACTCCACCACTGAGCTACACTCCCAACCCTCAAATTAATCTTTTAAAGATATTTATTTATTTTATGTATATGAGTGGCCTGTCTTCATGCACACCAGAAGAGGGCACCAGATCTCATTACAGATGGTTTGAGCCACCGTGTGGTTGCTGGGAATTGAACTCAGGACCTCTGGAAGAGGAGCCAGTGCTCTTAACCACTGAGCCATCTACCCAGCTGTCAAATTCATCTTTTAAAGCAGCATATACCCTTGCTTGTCAATCCCCTTCCTACATGCTCTCCTTCCTTGTCATGTCTGATATAAGCCATAAGTTTCTTTAAACACATACATATACATACATACAAATACACAATACATATGTATATTTTTAAGTGCAAGGGAGTCATTTGCCATAGAGGAACAACCAGCAAAGGACCTGTCCGGGTCACTGGAAAAAGTGTACACACACAGCATATATTTTCTCACCTCTACAAACTATCATGCAATTTGAGTACTTCTCAAACTTAGTCAAGAATAGCTGTTCTGTCCCCGCCACACTTACGCACTATTGTGGCCCAACGCGGGACTCAACACACTGTCAGTACTAAAACTTTTATTAATAAAACACAGCCACCTTTTCTCTCCTGCTTCTGTCACCATCTTTGGTCACAAGGGGCACTGCCAGTCACTTTATCACACATTCCATGAGGCACTTCCCCAGTTCTAAGTTTTCTGAGCCATCACCAGCTTGTTCTCTGGAAGTCCTACCACCTTCAGGGTCACACTGTCCACTCCTGTCCCCAGAGTCCTGGCCCTGCCTCGATTTCCTCTCCTGGAATTTGGCTGGACCTTGGCATCATCTTCACAATAGCCTTTACTGTAGCAGGACCTTTCGATATGACCCAGAGATAGNGATCCCCTGACCTCCCTCAAGAGACTGGCGGCCATCCTGCATCATACTTTCTGGCAGAAGGGGACCCAATTTGGGAATCTTGTAAATTTTTTAAATTTTGTTGTTTTTATGTGTGATGTGTGTGTGTGTGTGTGTGTGTGTGTGTGTGTGTGTGTGTGTGTGTGTGTGTGTCCCATGACCCGCATGTGGCAATTAGAAGACAACTTTCAGGAATCGATTCCTTCCTTTTATTGTGGATTCTGGGAGTTGAACTCAGGTCATCAGGCCTGCATGCCAAGCTCCTCAACCATTTGAGCTATCTCACTGCTCCATTCTAGAATCTTCACTAGTTAGTTCCTCAGAAAGCAAAAGCACCAGTGGCCTCTCAGATCTCAGTGTTATCTGGACTCCAAGGGACAATAAAAGGCCTCTGTGCACATTAGAAGAAGATAGCCCCTCTGATCAGACCAGTGTCACCCAAGGGCTGCACAGCCTGGCTAGTGGAATGTCAGCTTTATCTGAACCCCAGCAGGCCTGCCTGCATACAGCCCTTCCATGGGCCTGCATTCCATTCCTGTCAGCTTTGCGGGAGGAAATGTACTGTGCTACCTGGGAAGGACTAAAGTGATCCCTCCTCACAAACCAGATTTCATGTCCCCAACATGGGCATGAAGCAGCATCATGCAAAGTGACCAAAAGTAACTTTAAAAAGAGGGAAACAAAGTCAAATTTCAGTAAGACAAATGTGTGAATAAACAAAATGTAGTGTGTACACGCAACAGAATTGTGTTCAACCTTAAGAGAGAAAGTAAGTTCCAACATTCTCCTCAACATGGATGAACCTTGGAAGCACTCTGCTAAGTGAAACGAGTCAGTTAAGAGGAGAAATGTCAAATGATTCCTTTTCCATGAGGGGCCTGGAACAGACCAACTCACAGACACAGAAAGCATGCCGNGAGGGAGCAGGGTGAGCTGCTGGTTAATGGACACAGTTTCTGTTTTGGGCTTTGCAGAAGTTCTAGAAATGGATGGAGGTGAGGGTCATACAACCCTATCCACGTGTTCACTGTCACTGAAAGGGACCCTTTAAATGGCTAAAACACTCAATTTTCACTAAGTATGTTTTGAAGTTTAAAATGTAAGTGAATTCTATTGTACAGTGACAAAAGAGAAAGTAAGACAAAGAGAAACTGCAACTTTATCTGAGGCAGAGCTCCATTCCGAAGGGGAAGCAGCTGAGGTCCGTGAGGAAGGGTGCCCTGGACTTGTCACCGTGGACTTCCTCCTGCCGCCCTCTGCCCACAGCCACAGCTCCACAGGCAGCCAGATTCTCCCACAGGCCTGCGGCAGCCAGGCCCATTCTCAGTAGGCATAAACTGCCATCCTGTTATAAATCCTCTCCCACAAAGCGCTGGATACTGGTCCTCTCTCCCTGTGCCAAGAAGTCTTTTTCTGGCCATCTGTAATCCATTCCGAGGCAACCGACAGGAAACAGCGGCAAAGAAAGCCCCAGAAGACGCAACTGGTGGGCCCGCCTCTCCTCCAGCTCTGGGCCAGCACCGGGAAGTGGACCTTTCTCTGGACACAGAACATCTGGGGAATTCTGAGTGTGGCTGGGCATCTGTCAGGGGCTAAATGGGCTCCAGACAGATGCTCACAAAATTTGGTAAGAAAAGCATGCTGTATTGAGCTTTTAAATTAGTTCTGGAGAAAACTCCTTTGGAAAAAAGCAAAACAAACCCCAGACCTAAGAGGGAAAAAGAATCATATGAAAACTAACCTCAAAATTGCTTTCTTCTGATTTCTATGGACAATTAGACCACAATTTGAAGTAATGAAAATCTTTTTTATTGTGGCTCCCCCTCCAATCTGTACTGTCAGCTGCCTAGTAGTGACAGCTTCATTTATTTTGGCACCAGCAGCTCAGGCCCTCAGCACACAGTAGTGGTACTTTAAGTAGTTAAAAGTTATATGATAGAAGCTTACAATTTGATACATTAAAAAATCACACTTACTATTTCTTATTTATCTTGGTATACTGTGCTGCTATGAATGTGTTGAGCAGGGGTTAGTAACTTTCTAGAACCAGGTAGTGTGATCAGTAACATCTTTAGGCTTTGGGGCCATAAGGACCTGTCTTCACTACTTCACTCTGCCATAGTAGTACGAAAGCAACCTCAGACAGTACATAAATGAACAAGTGTTCCAGTAACCCTTCCCTTCTCTTCACATGGTCTCATATAGCAGCCCAGGCTGGTCTCAAACTTGATATGCAGTCCAGGCTGGCCTTGAACTTATTTATGATCCTCCTGCCTCTGCCTCCCAAATGCAAGGATTTCAGGCATGTACCACCATGCCTGGTTTTATGCCTTGCAGGTGAGTCAACCCAGTGCTTGTAAGCATGCTAGGCAAGCATTTCTACCAACTACCTACATCCAAAGATCTGCAATAAAATTCGGATTATAAAAACTGGCTATAGTTGGATAGTGCCAGTGGGTCTGCACTACTAACCACTGCCCAAGAAGTTGTTCACACTGTATTTGTACTGTGGACTTTTTAACACAGCAGTAACTAGCCTCATCCCTGAGTCCATACTGAAAGCTTGAGATGCAGGGTTGAGAATTCAGAAAAAAATAAAAAACACTGGATGGGATGAAATTTATAACAGTTTAGAATATTTTATTACTGATCAATTGTATACTAAACAACATTTTATCAGTAAAATTTATAATTAGCAACTTTTTAGAGTAGGTTGCTAAATATTCATTAAAATAATATTGATAGTAATGGATTAATTATAAAAAAAACCTTAAGGTACATGTGTGTGTGTGAGAGAGAGACAGAGACAGAGATCTGTCCTCAGAACCCCAAAGAGAGAAAGCAAGATGTACATAAATATTACTGAACCAAAAAAAGGAAGGAAGAAAGGAAGGAAGGAAGGAAGGAAGGAAGGAAGGAAGGAAGGAAGGAAGGAAGGAAGGAAGGAAGGAAGGAAGGAAGGAAGGAAGGAAGGAAGGAAGAGGAAAGGAGAAGGACTGTCTCTTATACACATCTAGATGTGTATAAGAGACAGGGGTAAAAGACAGCTGAGGCAACTTTCCTACAGAGCTTCGATGCTTGTCTAGAAAACCTAAAACAGAAAGAAAAAGAAAGGTTGCTTCCCTGAAATCCCATGAAAGTCTGCAGTGGTCCATCACATAGATGAAGCTGTCATTTGTTTGGTCCTGATGGAATTTCACCATCACATCCTTTTCAAGAGCTGCTGTCTGTCCAACCGAAAGCTCTCCAAAGGCCTTTGTAGCTCTTCCCTGGAACTCTGGCTCTCCACTTCTAACCATTTTTGCTGTCTCTATCTGGATTGTTCTTCCTTCTTTCTTCCTTCCTTCCTTCCTTCCTTCCTTCCTTCCTTCCTTCCTTCCTTCCTTCCTTCCTCCCTCCCTCCCTCCCTCCTTCCCTCCCTCCCTTCTTCTCTTCCTTCCAACTTGAACTTGGCTTCTACAACACACCCTCTACTGTGCTCCAGGCAGAACCATACCGAAACAGCCCTGTTCTTATGTCAGAGGTCTTGCTGACCACAGACTGAAGTCTCTCCTTTTCCTTTCACTGGGGATCTCAAGTCCCTCTGCATCCTCTGTGCAGTGTCAAGGACCCCAGTAAGCTGCATGGTGAGTTCCTGGAAGGCATTGGCCAAGGCTGTCATATCACACAAAGGGCCCAGCCCTGTGTCACCACATCCTTGGTGCTCAGTGGTTTTCTGCTGAGCTAGTGATACAGGAAGCACCCTGGCTTCCTAACACACAGGGGCATCACTCACCCGAGTCTGCAACTTGACTCAGTGGTTCACCTAACCCAATCTAAATAAATACTCCAGCTGAAATGTGAGAACCAGATTATTTTAAGTATAATTATCTTCTTCCTTCCCAAATTAAAGTAGAGGGTCCCTTGAGTACATGGAAAATGCTTCTCCATGATTTAAAACTCAGGCTCTACCAACCAGGACTGGCTTGCACTGTCCGTCCTGGAGCCTCCCGTCTCTGAGCTTCTACGTGATTATGTCTTCACAACACACACATCTTGAAATAACCAGCACACCAACCCTTGACCTTGCCCTCCCCACCAGCTTAAGAATCACGGTGTTCAACCCCAGTCTCAGAAAGCTAGCAATCAAAGGTAAAGTCCTTACTCTGCCTTTCAAGAGGAATTTAAAAGAGTGGTTCCTTCCTCTTCGTCAGAATGAGGTCTTCTTTATAGAGAATGCTGGCCAGAAAAAGCAGGTCAGAAAGACAGAGTCTATAAATGATCTTCCTACTCCCCCTCTGGAGAAACGATGAATCCAGGCAAGGACCACTGATGGATGCCAAATGAGCTCCAGGAAATTCCCTGCTATGGAGCAGAGATTTCACTAAAAGCCAGAAAGGTCCCCACACAATGATGTTCTCACTAAAGAAAGAAAATCCATCTTTGCAATGTATAACATATTTTGTATAAGATGAAGCTCTGAAAACTCAAATGTGTTAGCTCAAGAAAGCACAATCAAGATGTGGCAAAAGTGATAGACACTTAGAGGTGAAGTGTCATTAGGTCTGCAACTTATTTTAAAATGTTACAGAAATATTTATATATTCCTTTACTCCTTACCAAGAACTGGATGGATACATTTTATGTATAAGTAAATTTATGTATACATTATATATATATATACATATATATATTTACAATAGACAAGATACAATGCAGACCACTGTTTTATTCTACATGGTGTGTACACAGGGACTATGATGGCATCCCATCTTTTTCTATGTGAGAAATGTTAATGTTGACATTGAATTGGAAGATGCAGGGTGGGGTTTACCTCTGAATATTAAAAGAGGAACTTCCCATCACTAGAAAGATGATTCAGGGGGTAAGGCACATGCCATATAAGCCTGATGACCTGAGTTTGATTTCTGGCACCCATGTAAAGGTGAAAGGAATTGTAAGAGTTGAGGGCCCAAATGTATGGTGGATACAGCCTGCAGCACAGTGTCCAGAGGAACATATTGGCCATATAGCCTGAGAGTCCAGGAAGATATCTCAAGGCACAGGCTGGTTCCAGCAGCAAGAGAGTGGGTGTGAGACAAGGGAAGAGACTACAGGCAGAGGCAGAGACAGAGGAGGAACAGCTGACCCAAGACACCTGTGAGAGCAGTCTACCTGCTGGGATGAGGGGACTGAGTGCAGGACCTGGAGGACTGTGGTACCTAAAGCCATTAACAGTGAAGGAAAGAAAAGTGTTCATTTACTGAACACCTGATAAATGTAAATTTGGGGGAGATTAATTTTTGAANTGGTATGCGGGGAAGGGGAGACAGGAAAATTGAATATTAAGGGAGTATGACAGTCAGTGTCACGGAGAACAGGCTAGACCAAGATGAGGAGCAGGGAGTGGAAGCCAGAACTGCTCTCAGAATAAGAGGCAGACACCAGACAGGAGGCTTTTCTAAAGATGGGGGTCAGGGAGAGCACAGTCTGCTCTAACTTTTGAGTGAAGAGAGTGTGGGGGTCCACAGAAACACTTGAGAGGGGCTAGAGGATGCAACCCTCCAGGGACAGAGAATGAGCACTCTGCTAAGAAGCTGGAGTTGGTGACAGATGCACTCATCTCCACAGAGGGAATGGTAAGGGTTAGTAGGCAGCAAGGTCTACAAACAGCAAGAAGCCACCTGAGCAGGCAAAAGAAGAGAGAACATGCAGGCCACTAACCCCTCTAAAGGAAGCATGGGCTTCTCACAGCTCTCAGGCTTTCTACTGTTTAAAGCAGGATGTCCAGCCTTCTGACACTGTGATGTGAATCTGCCACCTACAAATGTGTGGAGCATATTCTTGGCTAGCCTGGGACGCACTCGGACTGTGGGCCAAGGTTAGACACATCTGATTTATAGAAGTTCCTTGGTCTGGGAGACCCTTGATCNGTTCAGACCTGATTTTTATATTCTGGGTCTATCTTTGCCACTTAGTCTTTTGTGTCAGCCACAGAAAGTGGCAGCATTCATCTGCACACATGTCCTGTTTGGGCCTTACCCTGCTTCTGCAGAGGATGGTAAGCAAGAACACAGTGGAATATGGGAAGCTCCCGGGGGTGGGATGAAGAAGGTGGTCAACTGGGCTCTTATTCATAGGCAGGCCACATAGGGCTTGCCTTACCCCGAGGTAACCAGTGTCAGTGGCTCACTCCCTTCCTCCTAGTCTGGGACATGATACTGTGACCTTTATCAGGAAAATAAAAAAGGAATAAGGTCACCAGTCAGCAGGCCAGGGCACCAAAGTCCCATACAGAGGAGGGACTGCAGGAACATAAACCGTGCTGAAGAAAAATCACAAGCTAGAGATTCTCTGGTCTCTGAAATCAAGGTGGGGGGGAGGAGAGAACAGCATCTCTGAGTCCAGTAAGAGCATCACATACACAATGCTCAAGTGGCCTTGCTAATGAAGAGCAGATAAAATCCAGAGTGACAGGGGCTGAACATGGCTACCTCACCCTGTCCTCATGTGGAAGATGCATTCTGTGTCTTTCTCAGCCACTCCAGTCCAAAGAATCTCCTTCATCACTGCCCTCAGAGCCAGCGACAGCTAGGGCATGCTGTGGCTGCAGGAGGCAAAGGGCTTTCACACCCACTTAGCAGGCATATCACCATCAAAAGGACACCTTGAATGTGGCAGGTACTGAAAAGCTACCTGCACTCAGTCATCTAAAGCAGCACACCCTTCATGAAAATACCAACAATTCCAATGCCAAGAGCAAACTGAACAGCAGCCTAGAAGATGTTCAAAAGAGGGGAAAAAGAGAAACATCATCACTGTAGATAGATGCCCTAGAGTTGCTTGGCAACCGTCTTTGCTGATACCTTCTTCTAAAAAGGAACAGTTTGCATCAGCTCCTGTGCTTCCCTGGGGCCAGTGCTCTGACCACACAAGCCCAAAGCTGGGGCCTTGGGATGAGAAAGCCCATCGCTGATGGATCTTACAGAGGCAAAGGGGCCAAACAACAAGCCTCTCTGCACTATTCTGCTGAAAAGACACAATCCCCCAACAGGGCTTGGCCAGGTGTCAAGGAACAACACTTAAGGTCCGTGCTCTGTGCCTGCAGAAGCCCATGTGAGCACCTCTTAGACGTGTCTTCAGTGTACCTTTTGTCTCACCTCAGTCTCACACTGTTCCAAGAATGAGAGACATTGTGGTACTGATTAGAGTACAGATTCTGGGATCAGCCAGCCTCAGGGTTCGAATCCCAGCTCCCCTATTTCTCAGCTGAACCATTTAGGTAAATGACTCAATCCCTCTGAGCCTTGCCTCCCCAGTTTCTAAAATTCAGCTAAGAACAAGCTTTCCCTCACAGGATGATCATGAGGACCCAATGACAACATGCACATTTGGCCCAGTGTCAGGTACTCAGTCAGTGTCCTGGCCCACTCCTACAACAATCTTGATACAATCTGTCCCCTAGAAATGGCAGCTCAGATGAGACAAAGAAGAGGACCTGAGTATTTGGTAAAAATGACCATAAGCACAGCTTACGTTACTGGGTACCTATAGGATGCCAGATAGTATCTCATTTATTTTTACAGCAACCCTGAGAGGAACTATTATTCCATTCTGAAAATGAGGAAATTAAATCTGAAATTAACACACAGCTGGGAAATGGTTGAGTCAAAATTTAAATAATGCTGCATGAAACTCCCAAGGCTGCCATGCCAATGAACTCTCTATGTGTAGTGAAATATACACAGCATAGCATTAACCACTGTTTCTATTTTTAAGTGCACAGTTTGGTGGCTTTAAATACATTCATACTGTCACAGAACCCTTACCTCGAGCCATCTCCAATCCTTTTAGCCTCTATACCCAAAACTCTGGACCCACAAAGTCCAAACTTTACATTTCCAACCCCAGTCCCCATGATGCACCATTCTATTCTGTCTACACAAACATGACTCGTTCAGGAACCTCACAGAAGCAGGCTGAGGCAGGATTTGTCCTTGTGAGGCCAGCAACATTTGGGGCAGGGGGAGGACTGGGAATTGAAACCCGAGCCTTGTGCATGCTAGGCAGATGCTCTACCACTGAGCTGAACTGGTCAATATATTGTTTAGAAGAACCATCTACCCCTACACCTACCATGTACCCCTAGCCCCAGACTCCATGACCTACTGGGGTACTGGGCCAGGCCACACTGCTCCCTGCTGAGGGTGTCCTTGTACTATCAACATCCACAAACTCAAAATCTGCTTTGTAGAAGTCAGCACAACGTCAGTATAACCATTTGCATGTTCAGAGAGTCCATCTTTGACTCACGTGTGTCTTCCGATTACAGTGACCTGGCACCACTCAGTTTCCTTCTTTTCATGAAACACCCGATCCCTTAGAATTGGCAGGTGGAATTGTGGGGCGGGGAGATACAAGGATAAAGCATCTATATGAAAACAAATGTTCTAGCCACACAGGAATTCCAGCTTTCCTTGCAGGAACTGGGTGAACCAGGCTAAGCCCTCCCCTGCTGAGGATCCTAAGCCTAGGCCTAAGCCCACTTGCAGGAAGGGCCTTCCCAAGTTCTCCCCATCAGTTCCAGTGTCTTAGGGCTCAAAGTCAGGTCCATTTGGCAGAGGCAGCCAGTCTGAGACCTGCCATAGGACACAGCAGGGAGCCCATCTTTGCAGGATCTTAGACTGAGTTTTAGAAGAGACATACAGAAGTCCACCCTTGCCATTCCCTTTCTACAATATTCAGCAAAGATCCAAACCATTGGCTAATGCTCTGTTTCTATGACAGCTACATCTGACTACTGAAGTCGCTGAATGACTGCTTTTCCCAGATGTAAACACTAGGTTGCTTGGGGTGTGGGGTCCTCAGATACAAACAAAGAATTTCATTAAGACCAGGTCTCACTGTGTTGGCTGTTACCATTGAATGTCTACTCAGAAGGGTGTCAGGAATGAAGCCAAACATCACAAACAAAAGTCAGCCCAGACCATAGGAACATGATCTACAGAGAAGCATGGAGAAATAGCCTATCCAACTTCCCCCCATCAGCTCTGCAGCAGCGCCAACAGGCCCCTTGCCAGCTGGTAACTGAATGGGTCAACATGGCCCTACAGCCCTAGTTGATGCCGTCAAGCACGTGACATACACATCAGAAGCCATCAGGAGCCAGGCCTGGCCCTGCCCTCCATGCTTCCTAATCCTTAGCGTGGAGATCTTGAAGCCAGCTGCTCTGTTCTCTTCATGCTCAACCCCATTTCAGGCATATCCCATGGGTAATCAAACTGCAGAGAATGCCAGTTGTAGTTCCAGTCTGACTTTCAATATAAACTGAAATCTGGATGCTTTGCCAGGGTGCTTCTGGTATCAGGGACCATTAAATTCCAAATGCCACCATTAGCAGAATTCTCCTGTCCCCATAGTGAGGGAGGACTGGGCCAGTCTGAACAAGGACCTGAACCCCATTGTTGTCACTGCTGACTGCAGATGCAGCCATAGGCTGGGAGACTTCAGGAGTTCCTGAAGAGACAGAGCCTTCTCTCTCTTAGACTCTTCAACTTGGCCACAGCACTGCTGAGAGACACAGTCCGTTTGCCCTGTTGGGCAGTTGATAAGACTGACTCATATACAGGCTGTAGGCCCAAGACATGGAATANTAGCAACATACCCCTGAATTTTTCTCTCACAATTTCCCTGTATTCTTACTTCTCCAGCTTCACTTTATTCTAGTGACTCTCTACCACTCTGCCTCCCCGGCACATGTGGAGACATTTTTGTTGTCTACATTTGGAGAGGTGAAGGGCCACTACTGGAAACCAATGAGCAGGACACGATGCTTCCTGTCACAAAGAAATATCTGGCTCAAAATGTTAGCAATGTCATTGATGGGAAAAGTGACACCTCTGCTCTGCTAGCTTCACTCTAGCAATAAAAGCTTGTAATTTCTAGAACATTCCATATTCTTTTGTACTTTGGGCCTTCACATACACTGTTTCCTCCAACTCCATCTTATCCAGGTCCACAAAATGAGACCTTCCATTTATCCTTCAGGTATTAGCTGGAGTAAAATTTCTTCTGGAAGGGTCTAAACCTAAATCTGATCTTCCTCTCATGCTCTGGAACAGCACCCCACTTTCTCTGTCAGGACACCCCTCACAATCACTGGATTTTTTGATGTCTGTAGTTGCTGGCAGAAAGGAAGACCTCCCAGGGAAGAGGCATTGCGTCTACCACTACTGTGTCCCAGAGTCAGCCCAGAGCTGGCACAACAGGGTGGGTGGGAGAGGAGGTGGGGGGTGGATTCCGTGTATGTAAGAAGCCAAAAAGGCACAGCAGGCCTTATACTGTTCTTACACCCTTATACTAACAGATAGTCCTCCAAGACAGAGAGAAATGGCAAGATGCTAGACCATAGCTAGGAACTGTCACTCATACAGTAGAGAGGTCATGGAAGTATGTATGTATTTATTTCAATGTACCCCAGGATATCTTTGGAAAGTTACAGAAACAAATGGATGCATGAGCAACTTTCCAGTAAAGTATATACTCTTTAATTCTGTAACTCGGGGATTATTTTTAAGTAGCTTTTAGATGAATTTAAGGTCTACATCTTCAAAACTAAAGAACAAACAAAAAACATCCATTATTCTTACAGAAGATGAAGGCCCAATCTAACCCAAACCTTGATGGTGTATTTTGTATACAGTTTCCAAGCCAACTTCCTGTTCTAGAAGAAAAGAAAAGCCATGCCACATTCTCCACATAGGATCTAGGCACGTGGAAATTGTCATAACTTCCAAGAGATATTCTTTTCCAAAGCTTTGCACTTCCCCAAGTGGACAGTCTAGGTGCCCTTTCTCAGCTTAGCCGCCTGCTGCTTGTCAGATGGGTACCACTGTAAACCTTATTTTTTCCAACACTTCACTTCTCCTTTTCTTCTCTACTCCCTACCACCTTAGCTGCCCTGCCCCCTCTCTCTCTCCTGTCCTTCCATGCAAGCCCAGGGCAACAGAGATGCCTATGAAAGGCCACCATAAACAAATCTTGCTGCTCCCAGCAAAGTGGAGGANGACAGGTGTAACAGAGAACAAAGTTGAAATTAATAGTGAAAATGAGGTTTATCTGTGTAATCTGCAGACTTGGGCCTTCCCATCTCCTATTAGCATAGATAACGGAGTTGTCTGTGTAATGATAAAGAAGCTGAAGACAGTTTCCCATAAATCTCCATGGCTTGTCTCTAAGCTTCCCTGGCGTGGGTGGTAATGTCATCTTCCCAGGCTAGCTGCCATTTTCCCCTCTAAGGTGCTCCCTTCCAGCCCTAACCAGGAGCCCAAGCAGAGCCCACTCCCACATCCCTGCTCTTCAGTGTCTCAGGAGCACTTCCACAGCATGCCTTCTCTGCTCCAGCTCACTTTGTGACTGGAAGCACTTCACATTTACCCTCACCAAATGAAACGCCAGGAACCTTAGACACACTCCTGCCCAAGTATGGGCTTCCAAAAGGCCCGGAAATGTCCTTGGAGGACTCACTCTTTTCCATAATAAATGAAACAACTTATCATTTCAAATGTATTTTTGTAAACTTCAGAAGCTACCAGAAAGAGGGGGGAAAAAAAACACCTCATGTTCTGAAGCCATGAACTGCCTAAGTATTTTTCTTCTGCTTTTGATAAAACCCACTTCTTAGCTGTAGCCTATGAAAAACGCTATGTCTACATAAATTGTTTTTAAATCATTAAGTTTCATAAAATTATAGCACGCTTTGCTCTAAAATTGGAGTTCTTCATACAGTATGTCTTTTCTTTTTACCACAGATGACTTAAAAATTCAGGGTAATTAAAATAACAACATTTTACCAAACTAGTTTCAGTAATAAATGATGGTAATAGTCGTAATAATAAAAAGGAATAAAAGCAGGCATGCATTCAGCACTTACTATATGCTGAACTCTCTCCTGTTATCTCATTCACACTTCCTGCTAACATCTGTTTTATAGTTAAGGGCACTTCTGAGACACATGGACCCCACTCTTTGTCTATGAGTTGGCATTTCTTTTTAAAAAGTTGTTTGAGGTCCTTAATAATGAGAACATCTTCCCAAACTGAGTAGGACTTTGACTTGGGAAAAGTCTTCAGGTGACACCTACCAAGCTGGAGGAGAGAAGACTGTGACATACAGAGTTAGCATAGAGAAACAGCCTTCCTTGGAATTTTCTATCAGTAACCCAGTTCTCATGAAGATTGGGCCAGCAAGGTTCCTAGGACGCTCCTCTGAGGAAAGCTTACGGCTTGACAGACTCAAGTTGAGGCCAGAGTGCTCTTCACAGGGAGAACGCATATGTATGTGGTGGGTGTTCAACACAGGCCTCTACTCCTGTGGGGTCTGGACTCAGCCACTGAAGACCCTAAACCATTCGCAACTGTTTCTAGTAAGCAGACTATACAGTGATTTTCTTTGTCAGCACTGAGATAAACTTTAAAAAACTGAGAAAATACTCTCCGTTATTCTCAATTTTTCTGAAGTCATTTAAGGTTGTTTTGTTTTTCTTAAACGTGAGGGGGTTTGTTTATTGTTGTTGTTGTTTGTTTTTTCGTTTTAAGTTTCTTTAGAGGCAGGTTGTTCAGCATGATTGCTTAAAGGTAGGGACATTCAATAGTGAAGCCTGGGTAAGAAGTCTCAGAGGGATTGTGGTGGGCAGTTAGTCCCAAACCCCTTGCTTTACAGCTGGAGAATCGGCCCAGAGGAGTGAAGCTCTCCCCACAGCCTAAGTGGGGAGCTGGCTCCCAGCTCTCCCTGCTTCATCTTGCAATAAAGCTGCTCTAAGGCAACCCTCATAAGCCCAGGCCAAAAAAGAATTAGCAACAGTTTAATACAATTCAAATGCCTTTGATGAGTTGTTTGCTACCAGGTTATTCAGAAATTCTGCTAGTGCCTATGGTATCTTCCAAAGCAGTGGTGAGGAAGCTCAGAGGGCAAAGGATTCTTATTTTATATTTCCAGTCCAACTTCCCTCTCTGACTTCAGTCTAAAAATGATTGCATCACACCAATGCTCAAAGAAACAGTATTCACAATAGTCAAAAGGTGGAAGTGACCCACATATCCAATGGGTGAGTAGTATATATAAAATGGAACATGACTCTACCTTGAAAAGGAATGTACCAATACATCATATAACATGGACGAATCCTGAAAACACAAGAGAAAAAAGATAACACAAATGACAAATATTGTGTGATTCAGCTTACAGGAGGAATCTAGAACAGGGACCTTCACAGAGACAGAAAGAGAATGGGAGATGCCAGGACTAAGGGGGAGGGGGACATGGGAAGTCAATATACACACATGCTGGTACAGAGTTTCTGGCTGAGATGGTGCATAGGCTAGAAAGTGAAGAGTGGTGATGGTTGTAAATACCACTGGGCTGTACACTCAGAAGAGCTTAAAATGGTAAGTTGTATATTATAGCTTTGGCACCACAATAGTCAATCCTGCCGTTTCTCAATTTCAACCCTAAATTTTTATTCTTTTATTACCATATTTCTTCTCAAGACCTGCTTCTAGCCAAATGCACCAGTAATGTATATTCATAAACACAGATCCCCAGCATCTCACAAGGGCCACTTTACGTCCTACAATGACCCTCCACAAATATCTACCCACCCTAAGGCCTCCCACCTGATGATTCCAACAAGGAGGCCTAATGTGATCAAACACTCTGACAGAGTCTCAGCCCAACCTTGAAGTTCTTACAAAGGAACACAGATTTGTTGAGATATATATATATATATATATATATTAAGGAAAGCTGCACTCCTGCACGCCACCAGGCCCACAACAGAGACAGGAAGTCCATGCATGGCTATGTAAGCCAACTGCGTAGTGCACTGAACAGTGGGTGTCTCCCATGAGGATGCATTCAACTAGAAGCAAAATCTCTGTACCTTTACAGGACAGAGGACATGATAAACAAGATGTAACATCTGTGACTTCTGAGGGAAGGAGAGCTTTTCATTTGCCCTTAAAAGAACCCATTTCTCAAGCAGCAAAGAGAATCTGGGAACATGAGTGTTTTGAAATAGATAGCGGTGGCCGGAGAATTTGAGCTTTGCCCAGACCTGCCAGGTGCCAACCCTATTCATGCCACAGCCTTTCCTCAACTTTAACATACAGGCTTTTGCACCTTCATAGTGACAACAAGGCTGGCGGCCTGAGAGCTCAGCTCTCTAAGTCGTTCAAGACCTCAAGAGTTTCCCGTGAAGAGCAACAACCACCAGGGATCCCCATTGCCAACACACGGACATTTAGCACAAATAAGTTGCCACTTGTAAGGAGCCCACTTGACCCCATTCCCTCGTGCATCCTAAACACACACGTCAAAATCACGCTAAGATATTTAGAAGCAAGCGTCTTTAGAATAATGTTTTGTTCCCAAAGTACTTAAATAGCAGACACACGGAGCTAGAGAACTGTGCTTGAATATGCATTTTAACCAGCAGTATTCTTTCTGGAAGAACAANTTTTCCTCACTGGACAATCAAGAATTAATGCAGAGACTGAAAACCAACAATCTTGGGTGTCAGTCCAAAAAGTGAGTCCCACCTTTCCAAGCAGGTTCCATCCACCTTTTCAGGCAGCACCCTCTGTCATCGGTGGACTAGTATGTAGAGTCAAATGGCGTTTTCTCCATTCAACGAGGATGAGCAAATGCTTCTGCAGCCAAGTTATGTCTGAACTTTTTTAACGCCTCCCAGCGACCTGCACCTTCTTCTCACCACCAACTTTAGCCACTTGTATGTATGAAACTCCAANGAGTGCATCACAATTCAAATGAGCCCATCTTTATTCTAAGCAGAAAGTGGCCTCCAGAATAGCTCCAATTTGAAGCCAGAGGCCAGAGTGCCAAATGGTGGGCTTGCAAACAGCAAAACTGATTTACACAACCACAAGTATGTGACATCCAGGTTTGGCATTATGGGCTTCATTCACAGGCCCAGACCCCAGATCATCTGTCTATTCACTGTTTACACTTTTAGGTATCATATTTGCATGCTGGGAAGCACAGACTGGCTAGGGATCTGCACATATTGATGCCTCTACAATCTTCGACCAGACACAAAATGTCACTTGCAGCCAAGGCTTGCCCTGAGCAATGGTTTTCAGTGAGAGTGGAGAAGTAGCTGCTAGAATGACTGACCATGTGGGGTTCATTAAAACTTGTGAATTTACACGCAAGGGTGATTGGAATGCTTGTGAAGGATGCCCCATGCCTCACTCAGGGATTTCAAACCCCATCACTACCATTGGCCAATGGTGCTCCAAGGAGAATGGCAGATACCATCAGGAGATTCAGATGTGGACTCCAGCGGAGTGCGGTAAACTTCTGCCTTCCATCTTCCCCCAGTCTGCATCCCCCCCACCCCAGTTGTATTTATACTTCGAAGGAAGTTAACAGTGAAGCAGTAGTCACCCGGGCGTGCTCAATTTTTGACAAGCCTTAGTCACTCTGTACCCAGCAGAACAATTCACATTATATTCCAAAGCCTGTGAAGACTGCCACACAAGCTAACACTAAAATGCCAAGAGCTCCACTTACCTTCTTTATTAAGCCTCATAACCTCCCTGCTTTTGCCACCCTCTTTTCCAGCCTCTTCTAAATCTACATCTGCAGATGAAAAAGAAAAGGAGAAAAGAAAATGAGGAAAAAAGGGGGGGAAAGCCAAAGTCAAGGGGGGAGGGAGAGTGTTTATTGGCAAACAGATCGATATAAATACTGTATCTGAAAATCTTGCAAAAATTGACAATGCAACATTTTCTCCCGAGTCCGGGTTTCAATCTACCTGGCCCAGATAGGTACCAAAAAAACTATGCAAGCAGCAACAGAGTCGCCTTTTAAACAGATACCACGGTGGGGCTGCGAAAGCCCACCCCGCGGGCTGCCTGCCCCAGGGAGCCGGACACAGACAGACAGACAGCCTTGCTGGTAGCCGGGCCTCTCTGTGTTCTGATGGTCTGTGTCTGTGTGTATTTATTTAGAGGGAGAGGGAGAAGCATGGAGGACGCCGGGGGCCACTCTCTCTCACACACACACACTTTTTCCCAGTGGCTCTAGGTGAATGGAAAGGTTATAGGATAATAAAAGGAGGAGCAGGCGGTAGGGTTCTTACTGTCGGAGCAGTGTAATTTGGCAGCGTCGATCCAGGAGGACCAGGGTTTGCCCAGAAACGCCTCCGGACTGGGCACTTTGCGGTGCAGTGTCGCCATTGCTGTTCCTTCTTGTTGCTTTTTCCCTGTTCCTTCGGCAGCAGCAGCCGAGAGACACGGGATTCGAGAACGCTCCGACGTCATCTTCGGAACGTTCCGACATTGAGTGCTCCGCGAGGGGGAGGAGGGCGGCGGAGGAGGCAGGAGGCGGGGCGCGCTCGGCCCTGCCCGGCCCTGTTGTGTTGCGCGTGGCCGCTGGGGGCGCCAGAGAGGCGCGGAATGCGCGGAGCCGGGGAGAACGCGCAGTCGGGCTCGAGGATCGAAGAGCGGTGCAGAGGCTAAGAGCCGCGTGGGTTCAGCAGGGCAGAGTCACCTCAAGCCAGGATGCTGCGCACCGTGGCCTTGTCCAGCCAGCAACCCCGCAACTGGAGACACCCCAGGCAGAAGAAAAGGTGGCCTTTCCCGCAGTCGCCGCTGGAGGACCCAAAGTTTTGCACGCTGCATGTCCCTTCCTCCCGGGGTCCCAGTCACCCACCGTGCGATGTCGCCGAGGGACTCCGGGGGCTTAGTGGGGACGAGATCCGCTGTTCTGCACCCCTCCACCCCCACCCCCCAGGGCAGGGTGGGGACTCTGGCGAGTGCACCTCCCACTACCATACCACCCTGTCTCCTCTTTTGGTGAGCCTTGGAACCCGATCACTGCACAGATGCCTTCGGGAGCCAGAAGCAAAGAGGGAAATGGACGTGGCTCAGAGAAGCGGGTGAGTAGGGGCGAGGGGAGCAGCCATCCCATCCCGAGCTGAGGGCAGGCAAAATTCCAAACTCAATTTGGCTCTGATGACCCGGAGCGTCTGCGCGAGCCCCGCTGGCGGAGCCACTACAGAGTCTTTGCTCCGCGAACTCCAGAGCCGGAGCGAGCTCTACGCTCTTGGAGGAGGAAGTCTGGCCCTTCCCTCAGACCCAGCGCTTCACGGAGTGCGCAGGGCCGCAGGAGCACTAGGAATCCCACGGGAACCTGACTCCCCGGAGTGTGGACTCGTGGTGCTTTGAGATGTCCCTCCTGACCCTAGGGACAAGCAACTGAGACCTTTTAACATCTTCTGTTATCTCTAAAATTGTTTGCTTACTAGGAATTCCCTACCTAAACTGTAAAGACCCTTACCCCACAATCAATAACTTTTCTGTTTGCCTAGCATCTTTCCATTCTTACCAGTGCTGTCCCCGAGAACCCTTTTGCCCCACATCGAAGCGTTGCTTGATTCTGAGATGTCTTCTGGTGGGGCTGGAACGTCCTGGCACTCAGAACCATGAACCTCAAAACCAGCACTAGGATGGGGCGATGAAGGAGGATCTACAGGCTTGTTTCAGCTGTGATGTGTGTGCAAATGGGCCTGCTTATATCAGACATGAATAAACCTCGGTTAGCTTTCTTGGATGGATTGTTAACTAAGGGGCAACTGGGTAAGAAATTGCTATGTTAAGTACTTGTGGTGTGGGAAATATGTGTCATACCTTGACATCTTAGATAAGCCATGCACTCTACTTGTCATTTCTTCATCCAGCCATCATTTCAAACAACATTGTTTCTCATGGACCAGTTGTTCAAACACAGGGGCACAGGCAGCCCCACCCCGGCCTTCACAGAGCTGCAGAATGATCAAGAATTATCAAGCATAATTCTTCAGGGGGAACTTGACACATGTACAGTGATATCACTATGAAAGTGGTGTGGAATTTCATGGCTGAGCCAGTTCCTTGGAGGAACTGGAAATGAGCTAGGAGTGATCAGAAAATGTGTCACCAAGAAAATGGAAACTGCTTTGCATCTTGGAAATTGGGAAGGATTTATAGTAAGCTGAGGTCTGGTCTTGCCAAGGAAAGGGGATCATGCAGAGGCTCTGGCTGAGCATAAGCATGTATGTGAGTGCAGGATGTGGCTTAGCTGTGTCCTACTTGGACCATGATTGGGAGTTAGCTGGAGGCAACTAGGGGGAAAACATGCTCCATTCAGAGGAAATGTCCCCAGAATGGTTTGATGTTCCTTGACTTAAATGAATCCATCTATACCATCTGCCCTTCTTCTTGCTAAATTTCCCTGAGCATCATACACTGGGGGAACTTTGCTATACTGTTAGTTTTTCTAAGAGTTCTCAGCATAAGGAAGGCAAGTGTACCACCCACCTTGCTGGTTGGACCATGTTGCCTGCTCTTTCCTGCGCTGCTGTCTGGTGATGGATTAGAAACAGGACTAGCATGAAACACCCCCCTCACCCCCACCCCAGGAACACCAGTGGAGGAAGAAAGGAATTCCAGGCCTTTGCTGACTGATGTCACTGGAGCCCCAGCCATAAGCTGATGTGATGAACACAGATTCTGTTGATAAGTACAGGAAACCAGGACATCTGCGTTCTGACGGGGCAGGAAGGCCTCCGTGGCAATGTGTCATCTGCCTTTCAATCCTGGCAGAGCCACTGGGCTTCAGTCCCTCGGGCTCCGGATCACTGTGGTGTGCAGAAGACTTCTCTACTCCCTGTGGACCAGACTTGGTGGATCCCGCCCTGTTTCTAACCACTTTCATTTGCCAGGGCCACACAGGAGCAGTGGTAGCCTTTCTTTATCCCTTAACTTGAATGGGAAGAAATTGAATATTGATGAACATGTACAAATTGAAGCAAAGCCAGCCTCACTATTTAATGTGGTTAGGGAGCCTGTTTGAGGAGGAGGCCTGATTGAAGGCTTAAAATAGGTGGCATACATTGCAGTTCGGGCATTTCATTTTGAGATCCCGTATCCAGCTGAACCTCTCCTTCTTGATCCATTAAATGGGCAACAAAGCTGCTGTTCTCTTGGGATTCCTGTATTAGGTGAAATTAGGGGTGCTGAGCCCTAGGCACAAGGCCTGATGTGAGTCATCAGATGAGTTTGCTGTGATTTCTCTCTCTCTCT
>LZPO01035165.1:0-13010 GCA_001675575.1 Neotoma lepida
AGGCAAATGGATGAAACTAGAAAATATCATCCTGAGTGAGGTAACCCAGACTCAGAAGGACAAACATGGTATGTACTCACTCATAAGTGGATACTAGATGTAAAGCAAAGAATAATCAGACTACAACCCATAGCTCCAGATAAGCTAGCTAANGAGGAGGACCCTAAGCNGGACACATAGATANCCCAGCATAGGAGAAATAGATGAGATCTACATGATCAAACTGTGGGTNAGGGGTAATGGAGGGCAAGGAATGGGGGATGAGAACATAAGGAAATGAGGTTCAAGCTGGAACAGGGACAGAGTGGGAGAGCAAGGAAAGAGATACCATGATAAATGAAGACATCATGGGGATAGGGAGAAACAAGGTTTTAGGGAAGTTCCCAGGAATCCACAAGGATGACTCCACCTTAGACTACTAGCAACAGTCTAGAGGGTGCCTGAACTGGTCTACTTCGGTAACCATATTAGTGAATACCCTAACTGTCATCATAGAGCCTTCATCCAATGACTGATGGAAGCAGATGTAGAGATCAGAGGCCGGGTACCAGGCAGAGCTCCAGGAATCCAATCAATGAGAGAGAGGAGGGATTCTNTGAGCAAGGAACATTGAGGTCATGATGGGAAAACATACAGAGATGGCCAGCCAACCTAGTGGAAACCCATGAACTGTGGACCAATAGCTGTGGAACCCCCATGGGACTGGACTAGGCCCTCTGGATACGTGAGACAGTTGTTTATCTTGAACTGTTTAGGGGCCCCCAGGCAGGAGGACTGGGATCCATCCCTGGTGCATGAGTGGGCTCAGTGTCTAAGATGTGACATGCACAGCCTTGGTACATAGGGGAGGGGCTGGGACCTGCCTCAACTGAATGTACCAGGCTCTGGTGATTCCCCATAGGAGACCTTGACTTGGAGGAGGTGGTAATGGAGGGCAGGTTAGGTGGGAAAGGCTGAGGGGCGGGAGGAGGGAGATGTGGTGATATTTTATCTGTGTCNCCNAATAAAGTTTATCTGTGGATCAGAGGAAAAACAGGCAGCCAGCTGCTAGTAGTAAAAACAAAAGTCATGCAAGTTAGCACACTCCCTTAATCCATCTGGTTCTCTGTGAGTCCAAGGTCACACGAGGGAACTAGCAGAAGGTGGTGGTGGCACACGCCTTTAAACCCAGCAACAGCCATAGAGTTCTGGAAGTCTGTGCAGACAGACAGGAAGTGATAGAGCTTGGTGGAGAGAGAAAATGAGTTAGCAGAATGGACAGGCATAAAAATCCTGCTTAGACAGAAAGTCGCTCTNTTCTCTTCACTTAGCTCTCTTTGGAGGCAGCAGCAGCGTTGGTGAGGTGAGACTAGCTGGTGGCTTGTTCCTAATTCCTCTGATCTCTGCCAGATTTTTCACCCCTATTTCTTGTTCCATGTGTTTATTAATAAGACCATTTAGAAATTCGTCTTACAGGAGAAGAGGGGGATCTATTGTTGGTATGTAAAATGAAAAGAAAATTTCTGGATAATAAAAATAAAAATAAAATAAAAAAAACAAAGAAAGAAATTGAAGGAAATACCAGAAGATGCAAAGTCTCCCCTTGTTCATGGATTGGGAGAATTAATGTTGTGAAAGGGCTATATTGGCAAAGACAATATACATATTCAGTGCAATCCCCATTAAAAATAAAATGCCATTCTTCAGAGAAACAGAGGGAAGTCATTTTAAATTTTTATATGGGAGCACAAAAGACCCCAGATGACCAAATCACTCCTGAGAAAAGACTGTAATGTTGAAGATATTACTACAGTTGATTTCAAGTAACAAAATAGATTCACAATATCAAAGCCAATATGGCACTGGCAAAAACAAAAAAGACAAGCAGATCTGTGGAATATAATACTCAGGTATAAATCCGTATAGCTACAGTTTCCTGACCAAAATGCTAAAATACACATGAGGGGAGGAAATAGTCTTTTCAATAAATGTTGCTCTGAAAAATAGACAGTCATGTAAACTACATTGTTATCTCTCACTCACAACAAAAATCAACATCAAATTAATCAGAGACCTTAATGTAAGACTTGTAAAAGTAGGAAAAAGTTGGAAAACACTTCAACACATTGGCATAGNCAGGGGTTTCTCAATGGGACTCAAGTTATTTGGGAAATAATGCTAACCGTTGGCAAATGGGACCTTGTGTAATTAAAGCATTTCCATGTATCAAAGGAAACAGTTCATTCAGTGAAGATACAATCTATAGGATAGGAGAAAACTCTGATAGAGGATTAATATGTAGAATATACAAAGGACTCAAAAACTGGACAATAAAAAATAAACAACCCACTCAGCCAATAGGATAATGAAATGACAGTTTCCAAAAGATAAAGTACAAATGGCAATAACATGAAAGAAAAAAAAATGCCCAGCCTCATTAGCTATCATAGAAATGCAAATCAAAACTACATTGAGATTTTGTCTTACCTCAATCAGAATGGCAGTCATTCAGGAAATAAACAAGTACTAGCAAGGAGGTGGACAAAATGAAGCCCTTCTGTACTGTTGGGAGGAATGCCAAATACTTCTGCCACTATGGAAGTAAACATGATGTCTGTCAAAATATTAGAACTAGAATTATCATAAAACACAGTTATTCTAACCCTGGATAGTTATCTAAAGGATTCTAAATCAAATAGATACTTAAACATTAATGTTTATCACAGCACTATTCATAGCTAAGCTTTGCAAGCAACCTAAGTGTCTAATAACAGAGTAATGGATCAGAAAATGTGATTTAGATATGCAATGGGTCTTTTCAGCCATAAAGAACCAAGTAGTATTATTGGCAGGAAAATGGCTNCAACTGGATATAATCATGTTACATAAATTAAGGCAATTTTAGAAATTCAAATATGATGTGCTTTCTCTATTCGTAATTCTCATATTTTATGCAAACTAATGTCTAGTACTGATTATCAATTAGGATCTAGAATCAGCTACAAGACAAGCCTCTAGAAAATCCAGAAGATGTCTGTGAAGGATTATTTATATTAGACTCTGGGAATACCTGTGGGAGATTATCTTGATTACATTAATTGAGGTAGGAAGATAATAGTGGAGGTAATACCATTCCTTTGACTGAGATCCTGGACTGGATATAAAGTTACCATAAATATTAATCACTTTCTGCTTCTGGACTGTGGATGCAATGTGACCATCTGCTTCAACCTTTGGTGGATGTGACTTTTTCACCATGATGGACTGTGAGTCAGTACAAACCCAATCTCTATTAAAATGCTTTTCTAAGGTATTTTGTCTTAGCAATGTGTATAGTAACTAAAGTAGAATCTTGGAACCACAAGTGGGAGGTCGTCATTGTAATAAGCCTGTCCATGTAGTTCCTAGCCAGTTGTCTTAATTTCTTCATGCTATAAGCGCTAGTTAGTATTTTGTTTGTTTGTCATCTTGATAAAATCCTAGATTATTTGGAAAGAGGGAATAAATTGTGTGTGCTAAGGATACTAGAACTAAAGAAATGGAGCTGCCCAGGCCCCTTGGAGCCCAGAGGATTTTGAATAAATCCTAGATGTCAAACACTGACCTTTTTACACTGGTGAATTTTAGTTTTGCTCTGATTTGTGAGTGTGTCCTGGTTCTTCCCTCTTGGAGTAAGAACTATATAATTTATTCATTATTTTACAAGAGTCCGCAGTTAAGAAATTGCAGATTTTTATTGACTTTGGAGATTTTAAAGGAACTGAACTTTCAAGGCTATGGGACTTTTAAAAATTATACTATGTTTTATATTGTAAAATTAATATAAGATCTTTGGTACAAAAAATGAAAGGTTATGATTTAATAGTAATAAATTTGTGAGTTAATTTGGCAAAGGGTCAATTGAACTGGTTAGCTTTTTGTCAATTTGGTACAAGCTAGAGTAGAGTCGTCTGGGATGAGAAACCTTCAATTAAGAAGATGCCTTCATCAGATTGTCCTGTGGAAAGTCTGTGGGGACATTTTATTGATTGATAATTAGTGTGGAAGGGTCCCGTCCCTTAGGGGCAGTGGCACCCCTGTGCAGGTGGTGCTGGGTTGTGTGAGAAAGCTGGCTGAGCAAGCCCATAAGAAGCGTTCCTCTATGGCCTCTACTTTTGTTCTTGCCTCCAAGTTCCTACCTAGAGTTCCTGCCCTGAATTCTCTCAGTGGTGGACTATAATTTGTGAGGTAAAATAAACCCTTTCTTCTTCAAGTTGCTTTTAGCCATTGTTTTCGTCACAGCAATAGAAGTCTAAGACATGATTATAACATATAGTGAAAAAATAATTTAAGGAAGATGGGGTTTATTTTGGCTCTCAGGGCAGATTTCAGTTCATCCTAGTGAAGTCAAAACATCAGAATCTTGAGAATTGATTATATCATATNCAAGATCAGGAATGAGAAGAATGAAATCAAGCTAGTGGTCAGCTCACTTTTTCCATTTTATATAGCCTAGCAACCCCTACCCAGAATAGTGCTGCCCACAATTTAGNGGTAATTATGTGGTATGCCTAGCAGCCCATCTCACAAATAATTCTCAGTTTTGGCAAGTTGACAATTAACACTAACCGTCACAACTTTAGAACTGTTTTGTAGCTAGAATGTAGAAGAGTTTGGTATTTANGGCTAGAAAAGCCCTATCAAGGTGGGAACAGGACTTAACAGGCCGTTCTGGTGGGGGCCTGAAGACATGAATGCTGGAGAAAATGTTAACAGGTGAGATTTTACAGGGAATCCAGGACACTACCAAGAGTTGAGCAACTAATATTTTGGCCAAGAAGCTGGCTTCATTCTATATATGTCCTGAGAACTGGAGTAAAGTGAGATGGAAAGGCTGTGAAATAATTTGTTTGGTACAGGAAACTTCAACACAAAAGAGCATTTGGGTGATGCTGAGAAAGAAGCTATAATTTTTAAAGAGATTGGTGCCACTGAAGAGAAACTACCTGGGGGTTCCTGGGACAATAAGAAAGGTCCTGAGGGCAAAACTCCNCCCATTGAAGGTTCTATCTTGTCAAGATCCAAATTCATTTGAAGAAAGAAAGTCTAAACTGAACGAATTCCCTATCCTTAATATCCTAGGGCCAGCATCCAGAAGCTGACATGTCTGTGGCCCAAGGAGACCAGGCCATATCTCAAGCTNGCAGAAGAACTTGGCAGTATTATCCTCATAGTAATGGTTTTNCAGGAAGATGAAAGATAGAGGGGGTTGCCTTTGTTAGGGTTTCTATTGTAGTGATAAAGCAATGTGACCCAAAACAGCTTGGGGAGGAAAAGATTTCCTTCAACTTACAGTTCCAAAGCACAGCCCATTACATTATGAAATTTGGCAACTAGCAAAAAGTACAGTATTGGTCCCCTCTGGAACATANTTTCTGTGTGCTGACTCTGAGGAAACACTTCCCAGAAGTTTTTACATCACTAATTGTGGTCTCTTCTTAATCACAGCTGATTCTTCAGCCCCAGCTGACCAATATCAACAGTCTCAGTAAGACAAAAGTTTCACTTTTGTGGTTCTTCACATATCAAATATCTCCCTTAAAGGGACTCTCAAACTTCCCTCTGTACTTCACAAGACAGCCCTTGCATTGTCTGCATGGCTCTCAACATCGTTGTCTAAGTTCCCACGAAATAGCCTACTGAGCTCTCAATAGTCAATGGCTTTTCTAGACTCCAAATCCAAACTCCTTCTACAATTCTCCCCAAAACAACCTGGCCAGGGCTGTAACAGTAGTAAGTACCCTCTCTTGCATCTATTTGGTACTATTAACAGTAATAGTACACTATTAGTTTCTATTGGGGTTTCTATTGCTGTGATAAAACACCATGACCAAGAGCAATCCAGAAAGGAGTTGATTTCAGTATAGAGTTCCACAGAACAGTTTATCACTGAAGGAGGTCAGGGCAGAAAACTCAAGGTAAGAACCTGAATGCAGGAGCTGATGCAAAGGCCACGAAGTAATGCATTTATTGGCTTTCTCCCCAGGGATTACTCAGCCTGTTTCTTTTAGACACTTCTGAACCAGCTGCCCAAGTGTGACACCCCCATAATGAGCTAGGTCCTATCTCAGTCATCAATCAAGCACCACAGGTTTGCCCATAGCCCAATCTTGTGTGAGTATGTTATCAACTGAGGTTCTCCTCTTCCAAAATAACTATAGCTTGTTACAAATTTACAAAAGAACTAACTAGAACAGAGGTCATGGGATCCTGTCTAACTGTTTCCAGGAGCAGCAGAGGCTAATCAATGTATGGCAGGATAGAAATCCTTGTAAAGGGTCCTGGTATGCAGTTGTGTGAAACTGTGAGTGTGAGGCCTAAATTGCAATGAGGATTCAGGATATTGGCAATGCTAGGACCGGGGTGTCCATCAAAGAAATTGTAGACAAGGAGTAGAAACAGCCTAAGAGAGAAGCTATGTGTGGTATGGTCAGGAGAGTTGGAGAGGTAGAAACATGATCCCTTTGGAGTCCAGCCAGTTTCATCACAAGGCCCAGATATAAATATGGGTCTGTCCTGCTGGTCTTTGGTTGTATTTTGGTTCAGTCGTTTCTTGCTATGCATAGATTTTTCTATACCAAAAATGGGANTATTTGTTCTATGACATTGTATTTGGGAAGTTGTAATCTGTTTTTAATTTTATAAGTATTTACTGTTAAGAGATTATCTTGAATTCCAAAAATTTAGGCTGAATTTATAAGCTTCAAATCATTAAAGACTATGGGGACTTTTAAAGGTGGATTATACTTTGTGTATGAGATGAACATGNGGCTTTGGAGGCTAAGGGATGGACGGTTATAATTTCAATGTATTTGGGTGGCAAGTTGACCAGGGTTTGAGCTGTGATGATAAATATTGATTATCAACTTGACAGGATTTAGATGAGCTAAGAGACAAACCTCCTGGAACACCTACCGGGTTATGGAGTTTAAATTACCCTCCGGTAATGCCTGTGAGGGATTATCTTGATNAGGTTAATTGAAGTAGGATCCTAANGACTGGCTCCTGGGCTGCATAAAAAAAGAGACAGTGAAATACAATTTGCAAAGGGCCAGTAGGCAAGATGGCACAACTGGCACAGTAGCTTGCCACTAAAACTAACATTAAAGTCAGATCTCCAAAGCCCAGATGGGAAGGAGGTATGCCAATCTTGCAGCCTGTCCTCTGAACATACACACACACACACACACACACACATACACACAAAGTGCTGGCAAAGAGGTGGACAAAATGAAGCCCGTCTGTACTGCTGGTGGGAATGCCAACTACTTCAGCCATTATGGAAGTCAGCATGGAGGTTTGTCAAAATATTAGACACACACATGGCAGGGGGTGAGCAGGCAAACACACACACAATAAACACATAAATAAATATTAATAAAATGAAATGAAAGGGAGAAAATGAACTGAGTACAAGCATCCATATCACTTCCTGTTTCTTCTCTGCATTTTGCCTCAGTCTCTGTGAATTCACATGAGCTTTGTTCATGTTGATTTAGAAGGCCTTGTTATCTTGGTGTCCTCTATCCTCTCTGGCACTTCTTACACTCTTTCTTCCCCTCATCTTCAGGGTTTCCTGAGCCCTAAGGAGAAGGAATTGATGGAGAAATCCCATTAAGACTGAGTGTTTCAAGGTCTCTCACTCTCTGTACATTGTCCAGTTGTGGGTCTACTGCCATCTANTGCCAGAGGAAGCTTCTCTGATGATGGTTCAGCAAGATATTCATCTATGAGTATAGCAAAATGTCATTAGGAGTCATTTTATTGCTGGGTTCCTTTAGCAGAACAGTATATTTGGTTTTTCCTCTAGGTCTATAGCCTATTTAGTGTCAGGTTCTGGTCATCCNAGCAGTGTTGGGCATGGGTTCCATCTNNTGGAGTGGGCCTTAAATCCAATCAGATAGTGGTTGGTTATTCTCATAAGCTTTGAGCCACTGTTATTCAAGTACATCCTAGGTCTTCATTGTAGGTTGAAGAGTTTGTAGCTGGATTGTTATTTCNCCTCTGGGCAGAGTAACTTGCAGTACCATGGATACAGAGATGAATACTCCAGGTAGACACCAACTNGATTTCTCCATATTAAATGTGTTATCTAATTATTGTCTGCAATAATAGGGCCTTGCTGTCAGTTTGTGGAGAGCAACCAGTAGCCTTGGCAATAGCCTGGGTTGTTTGGGGATTCCCATGTGACCCCTTTAGCCAAGGAGTGGATCATATATACCCTTCTCAGGTACTGGAAACTTATTTTTGTGACAAGAGATATCCAGTTTGGACTCCAGTTGGGGATCTGTCTGCCTCATAATTTGACAATTTCATATAGATCAACTTCATATATGTATNTAGCATTGATTTATCTGAAGATTTAATGTTTTCATGTTTTTAATGGCTGAGTAATACTTTATTGTTTCGTCTCTAGGACTCAAGACATTATGAGGCCTTCCCTAGTTCTCTAATATATCTTGTCACCACAGTGGAATCAGCACCAGAAGTATTTGAAGAGAAGGCAGGCTTCCCATNACTATTAAAGCACGTTGTAAACACTGCTTAGAACCTAAAGTTTACAGGTAAGCCCTTAATCAGCTAAGTTGGCTCAAAGCACAAATTCAAATATGACAAATTTAACAAGAAATATTAACCATGGGCATATTGAAATACTGCTTATACATAGTCTATAAATGGAGCCACTTTCTACTTGAGTGTCTGTTCTCTAAGCACCAACAAATCCACTCTCTAGACTTCTGGTATCATCATATCTAGCTGGAGGCTTGTACCAAGTACAGACAGGTCAATGTGCTTTGACCATCCTATGTTAAGGGAAACTGTTCTTCAGTAGAAAAAGCTCTTCTGAGCACATTTACATGAGCATTTACAGGCCTCTCATTGGTCTCAATTTTAAATGATAAATCACGTTACTTTTTTCTCTCATTTTAATATGGAATAAAACCTCAGAATTTGGGCCTATGTTATTTTCTGATTGAGAATTCAGGGTTCACTGAGGGACTAATGGAGCACCTTAAATCTTTACATGCTGGATATCATCTTATGGTTTTTAAAGTCTGACTGTCAGGGAAAAAAAGGATTTTAACTAAAGGAAATAATCTAGTTGCATGAAAAAAAATGCATTATAGGGGTTGGGGATTTAGCTCAGTGGTACAGCACTGGCCTAGCAAGCAAAAGGCCCTGGGTTTGGTCCTCAGCTCTGGAAAAAAAATGCGTTATAAAGATGTTCAAAATAGTTATATACAGCTTCTATTCAGCAGCTGCTTAGAGCTGTCAGCTAATGGTACATTCCCACAGGTGTGGATCGTGTCTTTGGGATTTAAATTTCAGGAGAAACATAAAACCTCTTTATTTTTTGGTTGGTCTCATTTNCACATGCTTCTGTAGTACCTTTCCAAACATTATCTGTAGATTTATAAAATAGTACAGATTTAGACATTGTTGGGACTTCACCCTTATCTGAGTAATACCTCGCTCATTCTCTGTGACTCTACCTGTGTGATTTCTCTGTGTCTTTATTCATTGTTCAGTTTGGGAATGCAAAGTAGGGATAGTGCCTTCCACCAATTAGGGGCAAGTGTTGAAAATGTATGCGTTTTCCTCAAACTTCCAAAGAATGGTCTATGCTGTCTTCCTGAAAGTCCCTCAGGATTGCCCCTAACTTTTCTGTTAACAGCTCTACAAAGAATTGTCTCCTGTCGTTCTGTCCTCCCCACTGTGCACTGTGGATGCNTGCCAGAAGGAATTCCCAAATAAGCATGGTGCTTTNANACCCAAAGTTCTATGAAAACAGAGTCATCTTAAAAGGCAAAGAGAGAGAAGATAGAAAAGGGGAATGAAATGAAAATATCTACTGGAGGAGTGGTGCAAATGGAAAGGCACAGAGAAAACAGGAGGTGACTAGCAGAGATGAGACACTACTGTNGAGGTAAACAGAAGGCAAAGCAAAATGACAAGATGAAGGCAGGGACCACCTAGATGGGAATTGTTCTCTGACCTCCACACACAAGCTGTGCCGTTTACTTATTCCCCACCTACAAACACAACACTCACATATACATAACAAATAAATAAATGCAATACTTTCCAATTTCAAAAGGCAGAAGGGAGAAAAAAAGTCTAGAAGAAAGAAAACAGAACATATAGCTCACCACTGATCCCTTCCACTAGAGGAAGCTATAATCCAGCTCCTGGTCTCCCAGGGAGGCTTAAAGAGCCCCAAATTTCTCACATGGTGTCTATGTGAAGCCTGAGAAGAAACATNAAACTCAAGGCAATACAAGATTCCTAGCAGAATTTGTACTTGCTGTATGTTAAAAACAAAGAAGTTAATAACATAGGTAAAAATGTAACAGATCCAGAGTTCAAGGACCCAAAGAGATCAGATTAGTGTGACTACATAGTCGTGAGAGCTTGGTCTCCCTGGGCCTTTATTCCTATAGAAAAGATTTCTGTCCATTTGCTCAAGTGGACCTCTGTCTCCTAGGTAGATGTGAAGCNTGCATGCACAAAGGCTTGGGCATGTGTATTGGCATGTTTTTTACAATGACCTACCAATGAGTTTTCAAAGATGGTGATACCATGTGATACTCCAGCNAAACACATGATAGTTCCANTCTGCACTGGCCTTTCCTGCTTTGTATTTTTCTACTGGANTAATTGTGATATTTTTCATAGTACAATGTTAGAGATNATATTTGCATGTTTGAAATACTTTCATGTGTTCATGAAAATGTGAGAGGAAGAGTTTTATTTTTATTTCATATGTTTAATTTTGTTTCTTTGTATTTTGTTTCTTCAAGGGATCTTCATAATGAGCTATGTAGTCTAAACTACCCTGGAATTCCTTATAGCCCAGGCTGGCCATAGTAAAATTGTAATCCTTTAGTTTCAGCCTCCTTGCAGGCTGAGATTATAGGGGTGTGTGTGTGTGTGTGTTAGTTTTTCATCATTGCATACCTGTGTACCACATGCATGCCTGGTACATTTGAAGGACAGAAGAGGGTATTAGATCCCCTCAAACTGGATTTGCATGTGGTTATGGGTAGCTATGTAGGTCCTGGGAATCAAACCTAGGTCCTCTGGAAGAATAGCCAGTGCTCTTAGCCACTGAGCCATCTCAATAGCTCTTTAGTTATCTTCTTTTACAAAGTTTTTATTCAACATTTCCATTTTCCTCATTGTTTCCCTCCTCCTTTTACAAAGCCTTAGAATAACAAGGAATCCCTTTCATTGTATACCACAAGAAATCTTATTTTCAATGATAACCATTGCAGTGGTTTGAATAAAACAAGTCCCCCATAATATCAGACATTTAACACTTGGTAAACAGTGGTAGCGCTGTTTGGGGAAGTTTTGATGGTGCACCCTTGCTGGAAGAAGTATGTCACCACAGGCCAGCTTAGATGAGAAAAAGAGAAAAAAGAAAGTGTTGCATCATTTCTTATTTATTTGAATCCTGTTTTCAGTTAGATATGACCTCTCAGCTTCCTGCTTCTGCCACCATGCCTNTCTGCTGCCATCCCCCCTAGCCATGATGGTGATGAATTCTCATCCCTCAGGAACAATAAGCCCAAATAAACCTTTCTTTCTGTAAATTGGGTAGTTCATGGTATTTTATCATAGCAACAGAAAAGTAACTAATACAACCATATTGTGCAAAAAGATTTTCAACTCAGTTTATTAGAAACAATTCTGAACTCAAAATGTGTTTGTGGCAGAAATATGGTATCTATAAACTTTTAAAACATAGTCTAATGGATATAATGGCATTAAAATAATATTTTTCTTACCAGGACCCTGTCTCAAATANTAATTTTCATTTCCCAAATAAATTTAGATAAGTAAATCTGAAGTTTTTACTGCTTNCGTATTTATCAGATTTAATAGTATCTAGTTTCAACTACCTAAAGCAAACAAACATTATTTTTTATTTCTTTCATAAGGAACACACTAGTTACCTGTTTACCACACTGTTAGCATAGCACAACATCCTGGAACTATTTAAGTAATATGATCCTTCACATCAAGTGTTGTGAAAATATCCAGATGGGAATTGCTGCACAAAGTATCATCCATTCTATACTGCAATGTCAGCTTTACATATAGATCACCACTTTATAACATCATTCTAAGGGCTAACCAAGATAAAAGCATTTCATAAATCTTATCATATTCTAACATTGAAATGATGTAGAAGCTGAATACGGAAATTTTTATGTCAGTTAAAATCAAAGATGCTCAAGTTGCTCAAATAACTGATATTTTCATGGAAATNGAATGGTAAACACATAAACTGATGCATTTAGGTAATTATTATTTTGAAAGATTAAAAAACAAAACTTATCTTGACATTTAAGAAAGTATTTTATATAATTGAAAGAGATGTTGAAATAATAATTTCATACTATTTAGAGGGATATTATATTATTTATTCAGTTAGCCATTTCTGAATCATGAATTTAGAATATTTTCCAATACAATAATAATGAAAATGCATACTTCATCAACTTTAGTAAGAAATATAAATGATATCAGGATATGCTTCAAATACAAACAGAAACTGAAGTTCACAATGGGAAGTTAAAGTTCCTATAACATATGGCCAACCAATAAGAAAATAATAATTAAGAATATAATATAATTCACAGTGTTCACAGCTTGGTAAGACTGTTTCTGACATTTTGCCCCCAGTAGCCTCATGATACCTTCTAAAACTATGAAAGCTAGCCAGCTTTCTGGTCAGTCACAACTTGATTTCTCCATATCCTGTGACCAAAGTGTGTGGTATTTTCAGTAAAAATTGTCTTCCTATTGAGTTCTGAGTAATCAGAAAAACAACTGAAAGAGTAATCTCAAAAACCTGCATGTTTTGGGGGATGTCTCTGTGCTACCCCCACCAATAACTCAAGGGAAAGTATCCCACAGAGGGTACTAGAATTTATACTAGGCAATATATGGCTTCTGGGAGCCGTGGGTAGACTTACTCCAGT
>LZPO01035165.1:26676-58178 GCA_001675575.1 Neotoma lepida
TGCTACAATAACATGAAGAATCATTTACTACTAGCATTCTTCTATGATATTCCAGCAATGAAAAGTGTGATGCTATGGCTCCCTCTCTGTGTGATTCATTTCAAAAGCCCTAGTATAGGACTTCCAGACTTTATTTTTATAGGGGCAAAATAAGAGCAGCACACAAATTCTAATTCCATTGTTCCATANTANTTTTGTTCTTTACTTTGATACTTTGTCAAGTTAACTAACCAAACCACACTGTGCTACAGTGAGGTTGATGTNCTTTTATCCAATCATGACAATTCAAGTTTGAAAGCTGCCTTCATGGACTAATTCTTTTTTATTTTAAATACTTACTTTATTATAAATATTTATTTTATTGTGCATGCACACACACACACGTGTGTGTGTGTGTGTGTGTGTGTGTGTGTGTGTGTGTGTGTAGATACATGCACATGTGCACAGGTGCCCGTGGAGGCCAGAAGATTTCAGGTACTCTGGATCTGGAGTTTCAGGTGATTATGATCCATTTGACATAATTACTGGGAACTAAACTTAAGTTGTGAATGAGCAGTACAAGCTTTTAACACTGAGCCCATCTCTCCTGCTCTACCATTCTTTCTGTGTGATGGTAAAGTAGGTATTGGTGAGTATTAGTTATGTTACATCACTATAAAGCAAAATGCCTGACAGAAACAACTTCAAAGGGGACAGTTGTACTTTCTTTCACAGTTCCAAAGAGCCTTTAATCCATCATGGTGGTGAGGCATGGTGGAGTTTATGACAGGAACATGTAGTAGCGGCTTATTTACACTGTGTGAACCAGAAGGCAGGCACCATGGCTAGAATCAGGGTTGTGTAGAATCTACAAAGGTCCAAAACGAGTGACATATTTCTGCTGTCAGGCCCCAACTCCCAAGGCTCTACAGTCTTCAGATCAGCAGCTCAAGCTGGGGACCAACCATCTAAATCTCCACTTGTAAGAGATGTTTAAGACTTAGTTCATAAGAGTGAGATGATGTACTCGTAAAGATTTCCTAGATTTTTCAGGATCATTTCATCTAACACAATNCTGGAAATAATGGTCAGCAAACATACTTTACTTCTGCATCAGTTCGCTATAGAATTTTGCTGCCAGTAAATTCCCAAACAAGATCTGAATCTCAAATCCTGACTTCTCCAGATGATTGAACTCAAGTTGTATTTTGCAGTGTTTTGCCTGCTCTAAGAATCAGGCATGGCCTCTTTCCTTTTGGCTTCCTAATTTAACACAGCCCACCAGCTATTTCAGAGGAAACTTCCTAACAAATTATTGACATAAACGTTCATCTCAGGATCTGATTCTGGGGAAACTATAAACTATTATAAACATGAGACAGAAATGTGGAAATGTGTAATTAGCATAACTATCTAGTGGAACTTCATTAAGCACCAATCATTGNCACTGCCAAGCCAAGGTACCATATGACATACTTATGTTCTCATTGAACTTTCCTGGGGCTGTTATCTGTATATCTCTCATGCACTTATTTTCAGTGGGTAATACACGTAATCAAATATTTAAGACTTCAAGATTTTTGCTAGTACGCTTTTCAGACTTACAACACCATCACAATGTGCTCTCAGGAAACACTGGAATTAGAAGTTCTTCCCTGCTTTTTCTAGTGCCACACAGTGGTATTTTCCTGATATATTATGAATATGCCTCCCCTTTATCTGCCTTTCATGAAGATACAGCACAGCTGGTCACAATTCCTCCTATTTGGATAAAGAGTGCAAGTGTGGACTGTTAAGGAAACCATTTCCTTCCCTCCAGTCTATCGGGTGATGACTCCACTTAAAAGAAGGCACATTAGAGGAGAGACATCATGCTGGCCGGCATCCATATCGTCTGGACAATAGAGCCCTTTGATGTCTAGTACATTCTTAACCACCAAATTCAGCTTTGCAGTCAATGGAAAAGCTATTTTACAGTACTTTTGATGTGATGAAATAACCAAACTAGACATGGTTAATCACATCTCTGGTGATTATTATACTATGCAAGGAAAAGCCACTAAAAAGCCATGTGGCTCTAAGTAGAACAAAGGAAGAATTCCTAGCAGGCATGCACAGAGCTGACTCATGTGCCCTTACGTGACTCAATTTTTACCATCCAGACCAACTGGCTATTCTATAACGTGAAAAACAGTCATCACTGTGTCCCTGAGGATTGTGCATACCTGCCTGGCATTTTTACTGCTCATTCTGTGTGGCAGTCCCCCTGATTTTGATTCACACCACCAGGCTCAGCACCAAGTTTCTGGAATGTATCTGGTCTATGAAAGAGTACTCCCACTTAGATGATTGGTTTGTTGCTTTTCAAAACATAGATTTTTTTTTCCAATGATTTGATTGATTCATGTTTGCAAATTCTATACTGAATGATTATGGCTGAAGGTTAGTCACATTGCAGGGAGCATGCTCCTGGAAGAACAGACATGACTAGTTGGTTTATTAGGTCATCTGCTCCCAGGATCCTGATGACAACTAGATTGTTTATTTGTGTCAGTGGGTGCCCAGCTATAACATGAAAATAGACAAGATCTAGCAGAGTACATTGTTTCTGTGGTAGACAAAACTAAATTTTGTAAATCTAAACAAATTGAAAACTAATGAAATATATACACATATATCCAAAAACTTGTCAGCTAAACATCAATAATCTTGCTACTATTGACTATGATGTATGATTCTAATATTTATTTAACCATAGGCTTAATGAAACAATGAATCAAATTGAAATAATTTTCCAAAAAGTGTCTAATGAGATGTCCCATGTTGAGTGAACATAGAGGTAATTAGTCTAAAATACATCCTCCAACCTCTAAACAGGTGCCCAAGAAGCTACAATTTTTTTTNAAAAATGAGACTTTCGTTTTAGAGAAATTTTAAGGAAAATTAATTAAAATCACTTTTAAATTATTTTTCTGTTTAGAAATTACTTATCTGTTAATGTGTTTATGTGACAAATGACTTTACTACTCATTTAATACCAAAGAATTGCATTTTTAAATAACGAATAATTTGTTTAGCTGTTTAATTGTCACTCAATGTCTGTTGGAGAAGGATTCCAAGAACCCCCTTCTCCAGGTATCCAAATCTGTAGCTGTCCCAAACTCTAACACAGTACAAAGCGGCATAGGATTTGCAGTGCGCCTTCTTCTATGTGCTTCAATCATCTCCNTGCTATAACACTGGGTAATGCTCTGTAGATGGTGCCTGTGTAGCACTGCCTAGAGCAAAGACAGCAAAGATCTCGTGACCGTCTAGTGCAGAAACAGGGCTTTTTCTCCCAGGTAGTTTCTGCCTGTGCTTAAGCAAACCCAAGAATACAGAGTCCACCTACAAGAAGAGCCAACTGTACACAAAATTAAAATGCTAACAAGCCATTGAGAGTTTAATTGAAGTATTTTCAATATTTATGTCACTTATGGGGCCAAGAAAGAGTCTTATTTTGTATACTGCAATCTATTTTTCTCATCAATAAAATGATAAAGCTGGCCGGGCGGTGGTGGCNCACGCCTTTAATCCTAGCACTCGGGAGGCAGAGGCAGGCGGATCTCTGTGAGTTTGAGGCCAGCCTGGGCTACCGAGTGAGTTCCAGGAAAGGCGCCAAAGCTACAGAGAGAAACCCTGTCTCGAAAAAACAAAAAAAGAAAAAAATGATAAAGCTGATTTACTCAGTCAGAAATATTTATATGCTTCCTACTATGTGTCATAAGATTTAAAGCAATGAACTAAACAAAGTATTTGCCTTCATGGAATTTATGGCAGAATAAGAACAGATAATAAACATGTAAATAAGTATGTTACTGAGGTAATATTAGGTAATGGAAAGAATTCTTAAGCAAAATATACAAGGTTCTTTGTTAGTAACTCCGGGGGAAAGAGCTCCATTAGTCTGGGTATACAGTGATAAGTTCAAGCAATGTTCTTTGAGTGAGACNGCAAAAATAAGCAAAACCTGCAGAGATAGATGTGGGGCCATGGATAGAGGACAAAATTTTAGCCTACTCTTAGAGCCAAAGCCAAACCAAAGTCCTTCAGGTTGTTTAACACAGTGTGAAAAAGCCAGAACTGTGGTAAAGAAAGAAAAGTATGAGATGTGAAAAATGGCAGAGGAACTGGGAGAAACAAACTTACTAGCATGGTGTTTGGGCTGTGGAATTTTACCTTGAAATTTCTTTTTTTTTCAGAGATGTGAGATGACTTTGAGGACAAATAGCACTGATGTATTACAAAGACACCCGTGGCATTTGAATACACAGAGGATGATGGGAGAGCAAGAACATATAGAGAAAAATTATGAAAGTAATTGTCACCTAGAAGGGTAATGGCTTAAACTAGGGAACTTATAGTATATCAGAAATTATCAACCTTTCTTGTGAAATAGATTATTTTCTCAATTTGTAGACATCTCAAGCTATGTTTTTAAATATATAAAACGTAGAGAATTAAAAGGAAAACTAAGGCTAGGGAGATTACTTCAGTCAGGAAAGCATAATGACCCCTAGCTTGAGCTCTAAATTTTAAAACATGCTGGGTCTGGTGGTGCAGTTTTAAGGCCAGTGTTGGGGTTGAAGACAGGTGGGTCTTTAGCTCTTTCTGGCTGTCAAGCCTAGTCTACTTACCTAGCTCCAGACCAAGGAGAGAACATTTCCCCAAACAGAAAAAGGTAGACAGTGCTTGAGGAACAACACCTAAAGCTTCCCTCTGCCCTCTCTATGCATGAGCACAAATGTGGATGAGCACTTGAACACAAAGGCACACCTGAACACACGTGCACACACACAAAAGGAAAATAGTATACTAAAATATTATTTAAAGACATAAGTTGACTGCATTAAATAACAAGTTAATTTAGATATTCTGAAGTGGCTATACAAACTATAATTAATGATAGAAAATGCCTGACATATCAATGCAAAGGGCATTATTCACATTAATAGAATTGATCCCATAGCTTTTATTGAACAGAAAGCTACATTTGNGTTGAAAGAATATGGAAATGAAGGTGCATGTTTTTCCCATATGGACTTTACAGATTCCTCAACTTCCCTAGTCAAGGTGAAGGATTTATGGAGAAGAACTTTCACATGCTCATTTGAAAAGTAAATTGTCATTAAATATATGGGAGGAAATACATTAATGAATTGGCAATGGGCCATAGAGTGATCCAGGCTTCTCCACCAGGTACCCATTTGCAACACTTCCCTACTCACAGAAAATTCTTCCTAAGGAACACAAGTTCACACCTTTCTGCAAAAAGAGCCAGTGTTGCTAAGATAGAAANTTTNTTTCCTTTTTCAAGGAATCCTGTATTCATTTCTGGTTGACTTCTACCATTGGACAATGGTTTGACTATAGCCCAGAATTAAAATTTGGATGTCAGATATTAACAAACCATAAATCCAGGGCTTGATTACAGTATACTAGCACTGTTCCCTGAAAATATATCTTCATATTCAATAAACATATTCTTTTCACTTCTTCCTATCCTCTCAGAAATATTGAAAAAATAGACTAGAGATGAAAAGACCTAGGCTTTACTTTTAGATCTTCCTAATCATTTGATAATCTAAAACAAGTTCCATGGATGGTCTGTTTCTCCACTTCTGACCTAAAATCAGGTTCATCTGCTCTGTATTGTTCACCTCTAGGGTTACATATTTTTTTGAAAACCATTGATGCTAGAACATTCCTGCCAAGGTTTTGCTAGGGTGACTGCATTGCACCTTGAGAAATGCTCANGAAGTCTAACATCTCTAGCAGCTTTATGTACAGACATGTTATATATTAAATAAAATAATTTTGCTTTTGAAATTTGTTCCTAAGGTTGTTCAGAAAAAGAGTTGTCTCAGCAAGTTGGTAAATACAGAGCAAACGTCAAACTGCGAACTAGCCAGTAAGAAAGAAGTAGGAGATGCTCTGTACTCACTAATCCTGCTTCTTTGTAAGAGATTGTAGGACAACAGGAGAGGCAGTACATGAGATAAGAATTGTTTTGTTTGCCACAGAAAAGTTTGAAAGAATTCCTGGGAAACTGTATGNAAGTTCTAAAGCATAATGTAAACAGAGGACAGGGACAAAGTGGCAGTAGTAAGCACAGTGGTTGGAGATGGCTATATATGACTTTAATTCTCATTATACTAGCCTTGCATTACAAGTCAGTTACTAAAATAGCTTTGCCTCAATTTTTTTGTTTGTTTATAGTATTTGCATCCCAAACAGATGTTCCCCTCCCTCCTCTCCTCCCAGTCGCACCTCATATCCTGACCCAATCCACTCTCCTCTTCTATTTCTCTTCAGAAACGGGCAGGCCTNCCATGGATATTGGCCAACCATGGTATATGAAGTTGCAGTGAAACTGGACACCTCCTCTTCTCTTAGGGCAGGAGAAGGTAATCAGTTAGAAGCAATGGGTCCCCAAAACAGGCAACAGAGCCAGGTATAGCCCCTGCTCCTGCTATTAGGAAGCCCACAAGAAGACCAAGCTACACAACTGTAACATAATGCAGAGGGCCTAGGTCAGTCCCATGCAGGCTCCCTTGTTGGTTCAGTCTCTGTGAGGCCCTATGAGCCCAGGTTAGCTGATTCTGTGGATTTTATTGTGGTGTCCTTGATCACACTGGCTCCTACAATCCTTCCTCCCCCTCTTCCTCAGGATTGCCTGAGCTCCACCTAACATTTTCCTATGAGTCTCTGCATATGTTTCCGTCACTTTCTGGGTGAAGCCTCTCTGATGACAATTGAGCTAGACAGCAATCAATGAGTATAACAGAATATAATTAGAAATCATCTCATTGATTGTTTTTATGTTTTATTTTGGTTTCTTGTTGTTTTTGTTTTGTTTTGCTTTGTTTTGTTTTGTTGCAAGTTGTTTTTTATTCTATCCTAGGTCTCTGGGCTATCCCATCTCTGGGTCCTGGCCCTCAGGGGTGAGCCCCTTTTCATGGGATGGGTCTCAAGCAGGGCTAGTCACTACTTGGTCACTCCCACAATTTCTGTGCCATCTTTACTCCAGCACATCTTGTAGACAGGACTAATTGTAAGTTGAAGGGTTTTTTGGGTTGGTTTCCCAATCCCTCCACTGGACATCTTGCCTGGTTACAGGAGATAGTCATGTCCCCCATGGCTAGGTGTCTTAGAGTTTCTATTGCTGTGAAGAGACACTATGACCACAGCAAATCTTACAAAGTAAGTGGCTCCCTTACAGTTCAGTCCATTATCATCATCACAGGATATGGTGATGTCATTATGCTGGAGAGGTAGCNGCTACATGTTGATATGCAGGCAACAGGAAGTAGACTGTCTCACTGGGCATGGTTTGAGCATATATAAGACCTCAAAGCCTGCCTCCACAGTGACATACTTCCTCTGACAAGACCACAACCTACTCCAATGAGGCCATACCTCCTAATGGTGCCACTCTCTTTGGGGACCATTTTCTTTCAAACTGCAACTCCCTGNCCCCCCAAAGCTTGTAGCCATATCATAATGCAAAAATGCATTCAGTCCAGCTTCAAAACTCCAATAATCTATAATGGTCTCAAACTTATTTAAAAGTCTAAAGTTCAAAATCTTTTAATTGTAATCACCTGTAAAATCAAAATATAAACAGATCACATACTTCCAACATATATGACACAGGATATACATTACTATTCCAAAACATAGGAAAGGGAGCATAGTGAGGAAATACTGGACTGAGAGAGCAAGACAGACTCCATTTTAAGAAAGAACTCCGTTTTAAATAGGACTTGACCAGGGGCTGAACCTGGTTGCAGTAAAAACCACAAACAGTTCAAAGAAAAATCACAAACTGCCAGGGCCCTGGTCAAGACAACCCCACCAGGGTGGGCTGTCCAATGAAGAACTTTGGTAAACAACATCTGTGGGCTCCAAATGTCCTTGTGGCTTTCTGATAACCATTGTTGAAAATTCNGCCAGACTTCAACCAGTGAATTCACAGGTTATATACCCTCACCCAATCATGAGATGCCAAGGCTTGTACCACCCTGCTTGCAGTTTTTTCCCTTTAAAAACTCCTTACCTTGATGGATCAGGGCCGTTCTTCTCTACCAGCTGATATCAGAGTGCTGGATTATGAACCGAGCTCAAGCTCGTAATCAATAAATCAATAAACTCTGTGTTTGCATCGGATATCAGCTCTGTGGTGGTCTTGTTTGGGGGGTCTCGAGACATAGGCACAACAGGACCAAAACAAGACTGCAAATCAGCCGGGCAAACTCCAAACTCTGCCATCTCCATGTCTGATGTCAAAGCGTTCTTCAGATCTCCAACTCCTTTCAGCTCTGTTGACTGCAACACACTTCTTTCTCTTCGGATGGTCCCACTCCCTGTTAGCAGCGCTCCTTGTCAGGTATCCCATGGTTCTGGCATCTCCAACATCTTGGGATTTTCAAGGCAATCCAGGCTTCTACTTCAAAACTTCATACAATGGCCTCTCTAGGCCTCCATTCAGGGGTACCCCTGACACATTCCTGGCCTTAGCGACTTTCCCAGCACAGAGGAAATTTCTATAATGTCTTTCTTCCATCCTTGACTCTAAAGCCAGAACCATGTGGCAGAAGCTGCCATGTTATATTACTTTCTGGAGCTGAAACATAGCCCCCTCATTCAACTACATCTTCCCCAGCTTTTTGTCTTTCACTGCCTAAACTTGACTGTTCTGGAATTTGGTCTGTAGACCAGGCTTGCCTCAAACTCAGAGATCTGCAAGATTCTGCCTTCTGGGTGCGAGGATTAAAGGTGCNTACCACCACATCTGGCTCTAAGCTTTTCTTTAATTCCTTTTCATAAGATGGAAACTTAGCTGGGAGATACCTTGCCCTGAAGTCACCACTCCTTTTATTATAAATTTCTTAATCTATTTATCTCCTTCAACACAGGACTTAGTTCCATCCCATTTTTTGGTGTTCCTCTTCTCCTTAAATTTTACATTTTATAATTTAGCCAGCTNAGTTTGTTCCTTTTCATTATAAATCTTCACTAAAGTTTACCACTAAGAACTATACAACACAGTCTATATACTAGGATGTTTTGAGATTTCCTCTGCAAACAGAATTAATTCAAGCTCTTCACTTTAGCCTCTGGCAGACTCTTTGGACAAGGGTGAAAAGCAACCATTTTCTTCACTAAAATATCACAAGACCAGTCTCTAGGCCACATACTAACATTCCTCTCCTCTGAACACCCTTGACCCAGCCCTGGATTATCCAGTACAAATAATTATCACCACTGCTGTCTTCCATGCTTCTACTAGGATGGCTCATTAAGCAGTGCTTAAAGCATTCCACTGCTTTTCTAACCCAAAGTACCAAAGACCAAATTCCTCCAAACAAAAACATGGTCAGGCCTATAACAATGCCCTAGTCCCTGGTACCAACTTCTTTCTTAGTTAGAATTTCTATTTCTGTGAAGAGACACCATGACCACAGCAAATGTTTTCTTTAAACATTTAATTATGGTAGCTCACTTACAGTTCAGAAATTTAGTCCATTATCATCATGGCAGGACATAGTGGCATGTAGGCAGACATGGTGGTAGAGAGGTAGCTGCTACATGTTGATGTGCAGGCAACAGGAAGTAGACTATCTTGTTGGGTATGGCTTNAGCATATATGAGACCTCAAAGCCCACCTCCACAGATACACACTTTCTCCCACAAGACCACAACTACTCCAACAAGGCCATACCTCCTAATAGAGCCGCTTCCTTCAGGAGCCATTTTCTTTCAAATCGCACCAGGAGTCTTAGCTAGGGCTACTTTTATAGACTAGAGGGAGTTCCCATTGCACTAGATTTCTAGCTTGCCCCAGAGATGCTCCTATATTCCAGCTGTCTCTCCCAGGACTCTCNCCCTCTATCCTTCCCCCACCTGATCCCTCCTGTTCCCATCCCCACATCCAGACTCCTCCTCCCATCCACAAGTGATGAATATCTATTCTATTTCCCCTTCACAGTCAGATTCATGCATCCCCTCTTGAGCTCTCTTTTTTACTTAGCTTCTCTTGGTCTGTGGATTATCCATGGTTATGATTTACTTTACAGCTAGTATCCATTTATGAGTGCATACCATGTTTATCTTTCTGGGTCTGGGTTACATCATTCAGGATGGTCTTTTCTAGTTCCATTCATTTGCCAGCAAACTTCATGGTGTCATTGTTTTTAAAAGTTGAGAAATACTCCATTGTGTAAATGTAACACAATTTCTGAATCTATTCTTTAGTTGAGATATACCTAAGTTGTTTCCAGTTTCCGACTGTTACAAATAAATCTGCTATGAACATAGTTGAAGGGATATACCTAAACATAATAAAGTCAATACACAGCAAACCAATTTCCAATATCAAATTAAATGAAGAGAAAATTAAAACAATTCCTCTAAAACCAGGGACAAGAAAGACTGTCCACTCTCNCCATATCTATTCTATATAGTACTTGGAGTTTCATCTAGAACAATAACAACTTAAGGAGAACAAGGTGATACAAACTGGAAAGAAAGAAGTCAAAGTATCACTATTTGCAGATGATATGATAGTATATATAAGCTANCCCAAAAATTCTACTAGGGAACTCCCACAGCTGGTAAACACCTTCAGTGAAGTGCCTGGATACAAGATTAACTCAAAATAACCATTAGCCCTCCTATATACAATATTGCTGAGAAAGAAACCGGGAAAACAATACCCTTTACAATAGCCACAAATAATTTAAAATGTCTGGTGTAACTTTAACCAAGCAAGTGAAAGATTTGTATGACAAGAACTTCAAGTCTTTGAAGAATAAATTGGAGAAAATATTAGAAAATTAAAAAATATCCCATGCTTATGGATCAGCAAGATTAACATTATAAAAATGGCCATCTTATCAAAAGGAATCTACAGATTCATTGTACTCTCCAACAAAATTCCAACATGATTCTTTACAGACCTTGAAAGAACAATACTCAGCTTCATATGGAAAAACAGAAACCCAAGATAGCTAAAAACAACGCTATGCAGTAAAAGAACTTCTGGAGGTATCACCATCCCTGATTTCAGAGTAATAGTAATAAAAACTGCAAGCTTTTCAAAGCTTCTGTAAGGCAAAGAACACTCTCAAAAGGACAAAAAGGCAGCCTACAGAAAAGATTTTCATCAACCCCACATTTGACAGAGGGCTGATCTCCAAAATATATAAAGAGTTCAAGAAACTAGGCATCAAAAAACCACAAAATCCAATTAGAAATCCGTACAGATCTGAACAGAGAATTTTCAACATAGGAATCTCAAATGGCTGTGAATCATTTAAAGGAATGTTCACCATCCTTTTCCATCAGGGAAATGCAAATCAAAACAACACTGAGAATCCATCTTACACCTGTCAGAACGGCTAAAATAAAAAACACAAGTGACAGCTCATGCTGGAAAGGATTTGGAACAAGGAGAAGACTCCTCTACTGCTGGTGGGAGTGCAAACTTGTACAGCCACTTTGGGAATCAATATGTCAGTTTCTTAGAAAATTGGAAATTGATCTACCTCATGACTCAGCTATACCACTCCTTGGCATATACCCAAAGGATGCTTTGTCTCAGTTTTTAATCTGTAAACACAGAAGTGACAACAGTGACTAACAGAGATCCTATTTGAAAAATGGAAAGACCCACTTGAGAAAGTGTCTGTAATTCATAAGTCACTAAATAAAAGCTTTTCTCTGTTTAAAATGAGTAATTCCGATTGCTGGTTTGTACTAATTAAGGAGTTATTCCTGAATTTGCAGGCATGGTAACAGAATATCCTAGACATTTCTTTTTTCTTCTTTGGTTTTGTTGTATTCATTTTCTCTTCTGCACACCATTGTCATTCTGCATTTTTTCACATCCTGATTTCACATTTCTGGGTTAGCACACAGATCTAATGGTAATGAATTATGCTATTTGTCTTCTCCCCTTCATTGTCCACTGGCTCCTATGCTGTCCATCACGGCTTCTTCTATTCTGGGCTGCACTTCAGCATGCAAGTGCACTGTGACTGCCAGAATTTAGCATATTACTTAATTCAGTTGCTAAATTTTGATATTTTTGTGTTCCCACAAAAAAGCAATTCAATATAATCTTTCATTTTATATTTATATTTTAATTATTTTCCTGTAATTGCTGTGCTCTTTTTTTCTCCTATGCTTTGAGTCATGAGTAGACTTTTTCCAAATAATTTTAGCACTGCCACATTGCATACATTTCTGATCACAGCAAAACCNCAAATATTTGGTGCATGTAAAATGGGCACCAGCAAGTGGATTCTNGGACTCAGACATTGCAGACACAAATGAGCAAGATTTATTGAGAAAAGCCAAAGAAAATGAGTTCAAAGAAATACCATGAATAGTCAGGTTACTATAAGATCAAAGAGTTTTATGATCGGCTGAAAAACAAGTGCTGAGCTCATTCTAGGTCTGACACTGCAAATGCTTCCCTAGAGATGAGATATGGATAACAAAGAATTAAATAAAAAGATATTCTGAAACTTACTCATTACAAAGATGCAAATTAAATAAATAGNATTATAAACATTCACTAGACTATTAAAATAATACTAACAATGATAATAGTAACAAAACTGCAGTGCAAATTGTTGTCAATAATACTGAAGAACTTGGGTTCTCATGCCTCATCAGTGAAGATGATAGTTATTTTTAAGAGTTNAGCATTTTCTTTCTAAGCTAAAATCACACTTTCCATGTGCCCAGCAGCCATACTATATATTTGTTTTAGAGTAGTAAAACTGCACACCCCTCAATGCTGACATGTGATGGTTGACCCTGATTCTCAACTTGATTGGACATNTAATCAAGAGCTATGACTATGGTTTTCAGGCTCTATTGGGTTTCAGCTTCTCCAGTGTTTGATATTGTCCAGTGCATAGCATGTAAGGCAATTTAATGAGTCTTTCCTTTAAATATTTTAATCTATCTGTTTTTAGTTTACTCATTTTATCAGTTCTGTTCCTTAAAGAACTGTGACTAATACAGATTTTGGTACCAGGAGTAGTTATTGGTGCTTGGAAGAAAAAAATTATCAGATGGGCAGTTATGTACCAATTTTGTAAGCTATAGGAAATGGTTTGGCTGGATTATCATGGACCTAGAAGAATTATGATTGGAAAAAAATTAGTGAGAAATACATTTGAAGAGGAATTCCATGGATATATCTCTTCAAATGGACAAGGAACATGATACTTGTGTCTCATCCAAATATTCATAAAAACCAGCTACAGTTGAGAAAGTTTTTGCTTATCAAGTATATAGNATGATCCATTCTATAGACAGTCAGTCTCTTTCCCCTATCATTGCCCAATTGTCCCATGAACTAAATGGTTATGGTGCCAGTGATGGAGATTATACATGAGAACAGCAACATGGACTTGAATTCACCCGAGTTGAAATGGTTACAGCTGCTACTGAATGCCCAATCTTCTGGCAGCAGAGACCAACACTGAGCCCCTAATATGGCTTGATTGTAAATAGTCAGAAACCTGCTGGCAGTTGACTACATTGGACCACTTCCATTATGCACAGACCCTTTGCTAGAACACTTACTCTCATTATGACTTTGTGCTTCCTATATGTAAGGCTTTTACCAAAAATACCATCCATGGACTTTCAGAATGTTTTATTCACCTTCATCATAAGCCACAGAGTATTATTTTAAAATAAAGAACTCCCTTCACAACCAAAGAAATGTGAAAGTAGGCTNATGCTCATGTAATTCACTGGTATTAGCATGTTCCCCAACATTTGAAGTAGATGGCTTGACATAATGTTAGAATGATTTTTGAAAACATAGTTACAGTACCAACTGGTAACTTGGACTGCTGTGGCAGTGCTATCCAGGGTAGTCTGAGTCAATGTCCAAGATATGGTATCATTTCTCCCATAGTAATGATTCACTAATCCAGGAATCAAGGGGTAGAAGTGGGAATGATATCACTCACCANCACCCCTAGTAACTTTCTATCAAACTTTTGCTTCCAATTCCCATGACCTTATGCTCTGCTGGTCTAGAAGTTTTGGTTCCAGAGAATATAGTACTTCAACAAGAAGTCACAACAGACATTCCATTGAACTGGAAGTTAAGATTTCCTCCATGGCTAGTTTCAGCTCCTGGTATCCTCAAGTAAACAGGCAATAAAGGAGTTACAGTGTTAGGAGGGGAGATTGATAAAGACTTCCAGAAAGAAATTAGACAGTTTTAGGTAAGGAAGAATGCATCCTTTAGGATATTCTTGCTATTGCCATATTAAGATCACTGGGAATAAAATAACCCAATCCAGGCAAGGTGACAAATGACTTAGAACCTTCATACATGAAGGTATGGGTTACCTCAACAGGTAAATATCAGAGACATGCTGAGGTGTTTGCAGAGGAAGGATGGAGGAAATACAGACTGTGTAGCAAATGAATGTACTCATAAATATCAGCTAAAGCTACACGATTAGTTATAGTAATTAGGATTCAAATTGACATGTTTTAATTCTATTTTGTTAAAAATTGGGATAGTTGTATCATGATGGGAAGAATTCTGACTTTGTTGTTTTCTTCATTTGAAAATTTAGCATGATATAAAGAGATGTGGTTAGGTTTTAAGTTGGCAAAGTGTAGAATTATGGTGATTAATCTTGATTTCAAACTTTATTGGATACAGAATCAACTAAGAGATGCACCTGTGGGTAGGACTGTAAGGCTATTTTTTGTAATGATTAACTGAAGAAGGAATAACCTACCCCACAATAGAAGGCATCTTCCAGAGTTAGGCTAGAAACAGGGAGGTTATATGGATAAGCTGCTGCTTTTTGCCCACTGATGGTGAATGCATCTACCTTTTTGTATATATTGATGAAGTTATTACTGCTGCTTTCAACCTCCACTGACATTGGAGTCTAACTTCTCTGGCCTTCCAACAGAGACTGAGGACCAGTGGTTCCTCAGAGATCCCCCAAGTTTTCAGTATCAAATTGGTATTGNTGAGGCATATAACTTTGTGGACTAAGCAGTTACTGGATTTTCAGCATCTTAAGTGGGCAGTCAGCTATTTCTGGACTAACCATTGTGTATTGTGTAAGGCAAGCTTATTCCCTTTTAATACATATTCACTCTATTGGTTCTGTTTCTCTAAAAAGTCCTAACACATACCATACTGGATGCCAATATTTCTACATAGTTTGGGTATTATTTATTTGTAAATGTCCTTATTAGTACTTGCTTTGTATTTTTGCAGCAACTAACAAATTATCACAAATTCAGTAGCTTTAAAAGTTCTTGTTGTTCCCTTTCAGGGAGCAGGCCAAGTAGGTGCGAAGTCAAGACACACAGACTTCCAGAGAATGTGGAAACAACAAGCTCAGTTTACTCAGGAAGAGGCAAGCCTTATATACCCTCCACCTCACCCTGGGGGGAAGGTCTGATGAATATGTATCTGCTGGTATGACATGNCTGCCTCTCATTGGTCCAGGTCATCTCATCAGTTGCTGTTGCTAAGGCTCTCAGGCAGACCCAGGCTGCCTCTCAGGCTGCCTCTCAGAATGTATCTTTTTTACTGGTTTGGGCCGGCTGGCCTTCAAGCCAGGTTAAAATCTTGGTAGTTTCTCATCTGGACTTTTATTCAAGTGATGTTGGAAAAGTTTTCTTCTAAATTTATTCAGGTTGCTGATAGACTCCAGAACCTTATGATTGTCACTGTGAATTCCAAATGTCTTAGTCCATTTGGGCTAGTGTACTAAATTACCATGATTGAGTTATTCAAACNAGATCTTTTATTTCTCACAGTTTTGAACATTAGAAATAAGGTGCTAACTAATTGGTGCCAGGAGGGAGCCACTTTCTCACATAAAAATGGTCACCTTTGCATATTTTTACAAGTATCTAGTGGTGAGAAATCATTTCGATAGTCTTTTGATGCCTGGGCACAAACCCACTTTGTGTCTCATCCATTTGAGTTTGATATAACTGGCCCCTCAAGTGTACATCCCAATGCCACCTCACATTTATCACCCAAATCCAATTTCTTTGCTAGACCTGAAGTAGCTGCTCTATGAAGGTCTCCTAAAACCATCAATATTGGATAGAAGCCTCTTCATGCTCATTTCCTCTGACTTCTGATTTTCATAGGCTCATATGAGCAGATTGTGTCCACCTAGATAGTTGTTCCATTAGCTCTGTGGTTGGATATGTCATATAATATAATAAAAACATATTTCATATTCCTAAGTTCATTCCATATCAAAATGTGAGGAAATGACATAGCAGGAAAGGTCTCTCCAGTTATTCTTAGAATTCCACATATTCCATAAGAAGTAATAACTGCTTTAGAACATTTGTTAAGAATCATTAATACAACTTGGTCTGTCAAAAAATTGCTTTTCCTTTTGAAGTTTTAGTATTGCACAGGCATAGCTAATGAGCAAGGTAACTAGAATATTCCATGGTTGGTTGTAACTGTACGTGGTCATATCATATTAATGGCAAGATTCTGACTTCNAGATTTTATCCAAAGAAATTCTTTTTATTGAATCTACATACATGAAAGTTTCTCTATTAGTGGTGTTGCCTGTAATTTCTCTGAGAATGAAACAGAAGAGACAAAGATATGAGCCTAATGACTCTAGGATTAAGAAGAAAGTGAGCTCTAAGCTGTGCCANTACTACCTCTCCACTTGGAAATATGAAAATGTAAACTGTCCCAGCTGACATAGAGGAGTGAGTGTGGATTACATTTATTATTCTTTCAGAAACAGCTTAAAGGTATTCTCTTTTTTGAAGAATATATATCTTCATCTAGTTTACATACTTGATATTTATAGGTAATACTTTATGTANAATTATGTAACTTACATACATTGATATGTGAAAATTGTGTATTTTACATATAAATAAATCAACAAAGTACAGCAGGTTGATATTTAAATGGCAGTGAGTTTACATAATTTGAAGTAGGTGGATATGTTGAAAATAACCAGTGAAGCTATAAAAATATAAAAATAATTTGAANTAAGTTTTTCAGGAAGAAAAATTCATTATGGTGTGTTTACTCTTCCTTATTCTACAAATATGAACACAGAATTGTTAACAAGGATTTGATTATTAGTGACACTCACTGTGAATTATGCCCACATGTCAATCAGCCTAACTGCAGGATGAGGCAAACAAAGAGGGATATTTGTCTGTGACCATAAGGAACATGCAACAATAGCAACAGCCACCAGAAATAATGTCACTTTTAAAATTTCTTAATCAAATTAGGTTATGTCCTCAAATTTTAAAAGTATCAAAAGTGCAGCTCTCACCTTTTGTCAAAGAAGCTTCTCTTTGCAACTGAGACCATTACAGAAAACTACAACTGGTTACAATGCTGAAATCAACTGATAACTGGTCATGGGTGTCTAGTCCCAATGGATATATGTACAAAAAAACCCAAAACAAACAAACAAACAAACAAACATGAACAAACAAACCAAAAAAATCTCCTGCACCNAAAGCTGAGGGAATATCTCAAAAGAGGGAGCAGAAAAATTGATTGAAAAAGCCAGAAGACCAGGACATCTGCTATGAGATTTTGTTTCCTAGAAATGACAAGGAAGCTATACTCATAATACCTCAACAATATGTCTGCGAAACCAACACCTTAACTAGTATAACACCAATAGACATGTTAACATGGAAAAATAAGGCCTTCTGGGTCCTAAACCTAGACAGAGAACTGAAGGGAACTAAGAAATGCTGAGAGTGAGAGAAATAGTCTTCTCCATGGAGGACCTCCCTAATTGGTTATCCAATGTAAAGTGATCAGCCCTAAAATCATATACAAACAAGCAACACTCACCAAGTTAAATGTATTTATTTATGCACTTAAATATATAAGTAAACTGACATGAATGCTTCTGTGGTCTACACATGTCTTACTCTGGACATGTGAGTGGCTTCAGTTGCTTCTAACTTTTGTGAATATACTGTAGTATACACTTGCAAATGACAAATACTCAGGTTTTCATGCAGTTTTCAATATCTCATTTGGTAAGCACACTTAATTGCACAGGTGAATGAGGGGGAGGCAAACTTTTCTGGACCATATCTTTTGGAAAAAGGGTATCTGANCACAGGTTATAAAACCAACAATGAACTAATTAGCCATGCCTAGAGTTCCTTATCTCGCCGGGTGGTGGTGGCACACGCCTTTGATCCCAGCACTCGGGAGGAGAGGCAGGCGGATCTCTGTGAGTTTGAGGCCAGCCTGGGCTACCAAGTGAGTTCCAGGAAAGGCACGAAAGCTCAAAGAAACTCTGTACCTGTCTCTTATACACATCTTCTCTAGGTTCCCACTAGCTCTTATCAATCATTAACTATTGGATTCAAACTACATTTCTGTCTTTTGCTAAATTATTACTTTTATAATTCTCTCTCTCTCTCTCTCTCTCTCTCTCTCTCTCTCTCTCTCTCTCTCTCTCTCTCCCTCTCTCTCCCTCTTTTCCTCCCCTATTTCTCTCTCATTTCCCATTACTCCAAACAAGTACATACACATTTACATTGAGCACTATTCAATATGCTGATTATCAATATGGATTTCTGATGAGAATTACCTCATTGCATTGTTTGTCAATTTCTCTATTTGATTTATTATCATGATTTTCAAGAGTTCATTATAAATTCTAAATTTAATTGCCTTTTAGATATATAAATATTGTCTTCCAATATGTGATATCTNTTGTTTTTCAGTGATACTTTTGACTGAATCAAATCCTTTAATATCAATAATAGTATTTTTCCCATTTTGCAATATAGAGACATTGTTGCCCAATTCTTGGTTCTGAAGAAATTCTCATATGTGCATTTCTACTATTTGTAATATCTCCTTATATATTATTCTGCAGGGCCTTATTTTTCTCTATACTGTTATATAAAGAACTGATTTAAAATTTCTCCACTTGGAGAAACAGTATCATCAACTGACTCTTCCCCATTTGTTTCTTCATTTTTTCCATTAAATACAAAGCCGTTCGTGAGTTTCTACAAGCTTGGTTCAGTTGTTTCTGTAGATTTCTCCATCATGATCTTGACCCCCCTTGTTCATATAATCCCTCTTCCCTCTTTTCAGCTGGACTCCTGACGCTCAGCCTGGTGCTTAGCTGTGGATTTCTGCATCTGCTTCCATCAGTTACTGGATGAAGGCTCTATCATGACAGTTAGGATATTCACTATTCTGATTACCAGAGTAGGCTAGTTCNGGCACCCTCTCCAGTATTGCTAGTAGTCTAGGCTGGGGTCATCCTTGTGGATTCCTGGGAATTTCCCTAGCACCAGGTTTATCCCTAACCCCATAATGGCTCACTCTATTAAGATATCTCTTTCATTGCTCTCCCACTCTGTCACTCCCCCAGCTGACTATCCTGTTCCCTCATGTTCTCGTCTCCCATTCCCTCCCCTCTATTGCCCCCTTCACCCCCAGTTTACTTATGGAGATCTCATCTATTTCTCCCTCCCAGTGCAACACATGCATCCTTCTCAGAGTCCTCCTTGTTAACTAGGTTCTCTGGAGCTGTGGTTTGTAGTCTGGTTATCCTTTGNTTTACAACTAGTATCCACTTGAGTGAGTACATACCATATTTGTCTTTCTGAGTTTGGGTTACCTCAATCAGGATGATATTTTCTAGTTCCATCTATTTGCCTGCAAGTGTCATGATGTTATTGTTTTTTACAGCTGGATAAATTCTATTGTGTATATGTACCACATTTTCTTTATCCATTCTTCAGTTGAGGGGCATCTAGGTTGTTTCCAGATTCTGGCAATTACTAATAATGTTGCTATGAACATAGTTGAGAAAGTGTCCTTGTAGTCTGATTGAGCATGCCTTGGGTTTATACCCAAGAGTGGTGTCATTGGGTCTTGAGATGGATTGATTNCAATTTTTTGAGGAGTCACCATACTGATTTCCAAAGTGGCTGTATAAGTTTGCACTCCCACCAACAATGGAGGAGTGTTCCCCTTGCTCCACATCATCTCCAAAATAAGCTATCATCAGCATTTTTGATCTTAGCCATTCTGACGGTGTAAGATGGTGTCTCAGAGTCATTTTGATTTGCATTTCCCTGATGACTAAGGATGTTGAGCAATTCCTTAAATGTCTTTCATCCTTTTGAGATTCTTCTGTTAGGAATTCTCTGTTTAGTTCTGTAGCCCCTTTTTTTAAATTGGATTGTTTGGTATTTTGATGTCTAGTTTCTTGAGTTCTTTATATATTTTAGAGATCAGCCCTCTTTCAGATGTGGGGTTGGTGAAGATCTTTTCCCATTCTGTAGGCTGTTGTTTTGTCTTATTTATCATGTCCTTTGCCCTACAAAAGCTTCTCAGTTTCAAGAGGTCCCATTTATTAATTCTTGCTCTCAGTGTCTGTGCTACTGGTGTTATATTTCAGAAGTGGTCTCCTGTGCCAATGCATTCAAGGATACTTTCTACTTTCTCTTCTATCAGGTTCAATGTAACTGGATTTATGTTGATCCACTTGGACTTGAGTTTTGTGCATGGCAATAGATATGGATCTATTTGCAATCTCCTACATGTTGACATCCAGTTATGCCAGCACCATTTGTTTGAAGATGCTTTCTTTTTTCCATTGTACAGTTTTGGCTTACCTGTCAAAAATCAGGTGTTCATTAGTGTGTGGTTTCATGTCAGGGTCTTCAATTTGATTTCATTGGTCCTCATGTTGGTTTTTATGCCAATACCAAGCTTTTTTATTATTATTACTATAGCTCTATAGTAGAGCTTGAGGCCAGGGATGGTGATGCCTCCAGAAATTCCTTTATTGCAAAGGTTTTAGCTATCCTTGGTCTTTTGTTTTTCCATATGGTATTGCAGGTGGTGTCAGTGTTTCTGGTAGGAGCTGATGTCACTGGATGGTTACATTTGGGGGGCAAAGTGGGGCTTGTAGATTACAGGGTGCAATCAATGGGAGATGGTGGTGGAGTTGCCTGCCCTCAGGGGTCTTTCCTGCTGACTGGTTAGTGGGGTTATGAAGGATGGGGGAGGGACATGGAATGTGTCTCAGGACCTAGGGCCTAGAGACTGGGCTGTCCAGCTGAGAGACCGGTCACTCACCTCTTGGTCCAATTGGTGCAGGTGGTATCTGTGTTTCAGGGTGATGCTGAAGGCATGGGGACTGGGTGGTTTTGGGGGGCAGAGTGGGACTTGTAGATCCCAGGGTCCAATGGGGGTGGTGGTGAAGTGGCATGCCCATAGGAGCCTTGCCTGCTGGCTAGCTAGTGTATAATATATATTTTTATAAAAATTAAATAATAATAAAGATAGCTAACAATCTACCTACATTTAAAATTTGAGCATGTACATACTTATAAAGGTATTTCAGTAACAATGTATATTAGCAATGCTCCACAAAAAGCCTACTCCAATATTTTTTAATAATGTTTGAGTAATAAATCTGTATGGTTTATCATAATTCCACAATGCATTAGGGATAAAATCTTTCTTTGGAGTGAAATAGAGATTTTAGACAGATCAATTCACATATAAGAACTTTGTATTTGACCCCAACCCATTGGTGCCCTAGTTGCAGGCCAGCAAAAAGACTCCTTTGGACAGGCCTGCCCACCACCATCCCCATCAGAACTTGTAATCCACAAGCCCCATTCCATCCCNCAAACCCACTCATCCCCTGAGACTTCAGTGGCTCCCTGAAACACAGATTCTGCCAGCTCCAATTAGACCAAGAGGTGNGTGACTATTTTCCTAGCTAGTCACCCAAGCCTTTAGACTCTAGGTCCAGGGGCACAACCTGTGCTGCCCTACCCCCACCCATAGCAATCCCTGGTGCAGGCCAGCAGGTAAGACTCCTGTGGACAAACCTTGTAATCTCCATCAGACCCTATAATCTACAAATCCCACTTCATCCCCAAAACCAATCTGTCCTCTGAAAGAAACCTCAATGGCTCCTTGAGACACAGACTTCACCATCTCTGATTGGACTAAGAGTGCCTATTGGACCAAGAGTGGCTTCCTGAGACAGAGACATTGCTTGCACAGATTGGAGGAAGAGATAGGTAGATGCCAGTTCAAGAATACATTCAACAACAAAAAGAGCAATATGGCACCACCAGAACCTAGTGGTTCTACAACAGCAATACCTGAACATCCCAACATAGAAGAAACAGAAGAAAATGACCTTAAAAATAACTTTATGAAGATGATAGAGGCCCTTAAAGAGGAAATGAAAAATTCCCTTAAAGAAATCGAGGAAAAGACAAACAAAAAATTGGAAGAAATCAATAAATCCCTTAAAGAAAGCCAAGAAAACCAAGAAAAAGTAATCAAACAGGTGAAGGAAACAGTTCAAGACTTGAAAATTAAAACAGAGGCAATAAAGAAAACAAAAATTGGGGAATTGGGGAATTATGTAAATGGAAAATCTGGGTAAATGGAAAGGAACTACTTTAAAATACGGTATGGATAAATGATACAAATAAGTTCTATTCAATTTACTTTATTATTACACTTGATCAGAATGCTTTGAAAAATATAAAGTATTATATACATATAATGAAACACTTAAAGAATATATAACATTCATGAGAGCAAATAATGCATAGTATGCAAACATAAGAATTGATGTGACAAATATTATCAAGAGTGTGCTTGATATGCAATAAGCCAGGTAACTTCTACATAAGCCTGAACTGTGACTATGATTAAGGTAAGTGTGAATGTGCATACATGATGCACACACACACACATACACACACACATACAGAGAGAGAGAGAGAGAGAGAGAGAGAGAGAGAGAGAGAGAGAGAGAGAGAGAGAAATTAAACTTTATGCACTTGGCTGATAAGACAGTTAGGGAGTTGCTCTTCTGGAATTGAATATAGGTAATCTGATTCTAGAGTTATACACTTCTTAAACACCACACCACAGGGCTCAACTTGCAAAAGTTAAGTCTATGTTTTCATAGAGCATATTCTGCTAATTTGTGGTATTTGGCTGTTCTGTGCTCAAATTCAGTTTGTATTTAATTTTGTAGGTATTTTCTTATAGCATTTAAGCCCTAGAGAAACTAGATAACAAGGAGGACTCTAAGAGGGAGGCATGGATCACCCTGGGAAGGGGAAATAGATGAGATCTCCTGGGTAAACTTGAGGCAGAAGGGGGTTAGAGGAGAGGGGATGGGGATGGTAGAGCTGAGGGAGGGATGGAGTGAGAGAGCAATGAAAGAGATATCTTGATAGAGGGAGTCATTATGAGGTTAAGGAGAAACCTGTTGCTAGGGAAATNCCCAGTAATCCACAAGGATGTCCCCAGCTAAGACTCCTAGCAACAGTGGAGAGGGTGCCTGAACTGGTCTTCTCTTGTAATCATATTGGTGAATACCCTAACTGTCATCATAGAGCCTTCATTCTATACCTAAAGCAGATGCAGAGATTCACAACTGAGCACCAAGACTAGCACCTAGGAGGCCAGCTGAAGAGAGGGGGGAGGGATTATATGAGCAAGTGAGGGGGTCAAGATCATGATGGGGAAATCTACAGAGACAACTGATTCAAGTTTATGGGAACTTATGAACTCTAGACTGACAGCTGTGGAGCCTGCTTGGGACTGAACTAGGCCCTCTGCATGTGGGAGACAGTTGTGTAGCTTGGTCTATTTATGGGGCCCCTAGCAGTGGGAGCAGGATCTATCCATGGTGCATGAGCTGGCTTTCAGAACCTACACCCTATGGTGGGATTCCTCACTCAGCCTTGATGCAGCAGGGAGGAGCTTGGTCCTGCCTTAACTTGATATGCCATGCTTTGTTGACTCCCATGGGAGGCCTTATTCTTTTGGAAGAGTGGATTGAGGGGGGTAAAAAGGAGGTGGGGGAGGCTATAAAAGGAGAGGAGGGGAGGAAAACTGTGGTTGGTATGTAAAATAAATAAATAAATTTTAAAAAGAAGAAAGTAAAAGGAAAAAATTATGGTGGTTAAGATGTTTGACCAATATTTGTGTGTTAGTGTTGTTAAATTGATTTTATAGACTACTAAATAATTCGACAAAGAGCTGGAAATACATAAGGTCCTACTTTGTTTGTCAAATTTTACATTCAAATTTTTATTGTTCTAATAATTTTTTTAATTAAAAATAATTTTTTCATATTGTTGGGAGATCTTGCTGGTCAGAGGTTGCAGTCTACCATGGCCTAGTAGCTCTCTCTAAGCTTGGCAACATGGAGGACTTCCTCCCCAGGGAAGACTTCCTACTACTCTCTACCTACCTTNGTTTGGAGAATACCTCTAGGTCCAGAGGCCTGACCTTATCTGAAAGCTGTCCCTAAGCCTGGGTGCCTGATTTATCTCTAGTGTGACTCTTGGCATAGTTCTCTGCAAGAGCTNTCCTCCTGCTGCACATATGGTGATTTAACATCATGTTATGAGCTTTGCTATTGGACCCTGCTGCCACATATGAAGCCTTATGGGAGCATGCTTTTTAATTCAATTTAGGTGATGCCCCAGCCTTTGTATCTCCCATCCCCCCTTTTTTAATAGAGTGGAATTGTAACATTTAAACTGTCTCCTGGAGAGCTGTCTTTGATGACTCACAAGCCATGCTCACTTGCTTCTGCTCCCTCCCCCTTCAAAGACAGGCAGCCTACAATCCCCAAGGAAGAAGAAGAACAATATCATATAATATATTCTGATCATGGTTTCCTTTCCCCCCAACTCCTCACAGATCCTTCTCGTTTCCCTATCTACACAAACTCAGTGTCTGTGAGTTCATATTTGACATTCCTGTTGTGTCTAGAAGGCCTTCTTTTCTTTGTGTTTTCCATCTCTGTTTCCTCTTCTAATATTTCTGCCTCCTATTCCATACAGATTCCTGAGCCCTGAGGATAGGTATTTGATTAAAACATCTTATTTAGGGCTGAATGTTTCAAGATCTTTTATTCTCTGAATACTCTCCAGATATGGGTCTCTGTATTTGTTCCCATTCACTACAGGAAGAAACTTCTCTCATGATGGCTCAGCAACATACTGATCTATGAGTATAGTAGAATGTCTTTGGGAGTCATTTTATTGCTATGTTCCTTTAGTAAAACAGTAATATTTGGTTTTCTTCCAGGTTTATGGCCTATCTTGTCTCAAGTTCTTGGCTAACTGAGCAGTGTCAGGGATCGGGTCCATTTCACAGAATGGGCCTTATATCAAATCAGATATTGGTTGGTTACTCCCACAACTTTTGTGACACTATTGCACCAGCACATCTTGCAGACAGATCACCATTGTAGACTGACAATGTTGTAGCTGGATTGGTATTTACCTTTCTCTTCTGTTAGTGCACCTTCATACCATAAACACTAGTCAGTAAAGGTGAAAACTTTAGGTAAGTTCAACTTCTCCATATTCAATGAGTTGTTTAGGTATTATCTTTACAAATACAGTGGACCTTATCATTAGTTTGTACAGAGCAACTAATAGCCTTGACAATACCCTGAATCATCTAGGGGCTTCCATGGATCTTCTTTGGCCAAGAACTCGATTAGATGTAAACCATCTCTGGAATTGGAAGTTTAATTTGGTAGTCAGAGATGTCTGATTAGGGTTTTGGTGATTAAAATTTAGATTTCTTTTATATATGTATATATTTTAAGAAGCTTATGCTGTATTAGCTTTCCATATGAGCCCTCAAATGGTCCTTACTTTTAACTAGTCCTCTACTTATATCCTCCCTTATACCCTCCCTCCCGAATTGATTCTCCCAGTCTAATCCCCTCAACCTTGTCTATCCATAACCATCTATTCTATCTCCCCTTCCTAGCAATATACTCCCTTCTCCCTAGTGCCTTACTCTATACCTAATCTCTATGGTTATATGGATTGTAGCCTGCTTATCAAAGACATAACAGCTAATATCCACATATAAGCAATACATAACATTTGTTTGGGGGAGTTGGGATTACCTCAGGATGATTTTTCTTACCTTCATCATTTAACTATAAATTTCATGATTTTGGTTTCTTTTTAAGAGCCGAGTAACATTCCATTGCATAAGTGGACCACATTTTCTTTCTTCATTTATCTGCTAGCAGACATCTAGGCTGTTTATAATTTCTAGCTACTATTAATAGGCACCAATGAATATGGTTGAGCAAATGTGCCTGCAGTAGGAAATAAAGTCCTTTGTATATATGCCCAAGAGTAGGATAGCTGGATCTTGAGGTAGATTGATTCACACCTTCCTGAGGAACTATCACACTGCTTTCTGTAGTAGCTGTACAAGTTTGCAGTCCAACCAGCAATGGATGTGTGGTAAGGCTACCACACAACCTCTCCAGTATGAGCTTTGGTTTTATTATTTTGGCCATTCTGATGGGTGTAAGATGAAATCGCAAAATACTTTTGATTTCTATTTCTCTATTGGCTCAGGATGTTGATTATTTCTTTAAGTATTTCTCAGACATTTGTGTTTCCTCTTTTGAGAATTCTGTTTATATCTGTATACCATTTTTAATTGGGTTATTTTTTCTTGATGTCCAGTTTTTTGAGTTCCTTATATACTTTAGATATTAACCCTCTATCAGTTGTATAGTTAATAAAAATATTTTCCCATTCTNTAGCCTATCTCTTTGTCCAAATGATGGTGCCCTTACATCCATACAGAAGATTTTCAATTTCATGATATCCCATTTATTAGTTGTTTATCTCAGTGACTGTGTTATTGGTGTTCTGTTCAGAAAGTCTTATTATGTGCCAATGAGTCCAACACTATTACCCACTTTCTCTTCTATTGCCTTCAATGTCTCTAGCCTTAAGTTGAGTTCCTTGATCCATTTGGAGTTAGTTGAGTTTTATGTGGGTAGATAAGTATGGATCTATTTGCATTCTTCTCCATGCAACCATCCAGTTTGACCAGTACCATTTGCTGAAGATGATGTCTTTTTTTCTAGTGTGTGTTTCTGGCTTCTTTTACAAAAATCAGGTGTCCATAGATGGGTGGACCTATTTATGGATCTTCAATACAATTCCAGTGATAAAAATTCCAAAGTTTTTATAATCTAAGGGGGGTTGGACACCAATGGCTACATTGTTAGGGAACCACTCATCACAGTATCAGTGAGGCTACAGCATTTCAGTTTCTTCTGGCCAGTTTTCAAAAAATCCTTTAAATCCACCTATGTGAAATTGTTTGAAAAGCATCACCATGTGGACCTATATTTTCCGAAAGTGTAAGAGGGTGATAGGACATTATTTTTAAACTAATATGTATAAATTTCAATTTATAATTTTTATGATTGTGGCTTGTCAGCCCATGTGTTTTTTTTTGTTTGTTTGTTTGTTTTTGTTGTTTTTCGAGACAGGGTTTCTCTGTGTAGCTTTGCGCCTTTCCTGGAACTCACTCGGTAGCCCAGGCTGGCCTCGAACTCACAGAGATCCGCCTGCCTCTGCCTCCCGAGTGCTGGGATTAAAGGCGTGCGCCACCACCGCCCGGCCAGCCCATGTGTTAATGATCATATAACTGAGGAAAAAATACCAACAAAAGTCAAATTCATTCTTTAATCACAAAAAGCTGCAAATTATTTTATCTATAACTTTGTTAATAAACAAAGAGAAATTAGGATATACTTGGGAAGGAGAAAACATTGTAATTTTTTTGAAAATCATTAATAGTCTTTAAAATANACAAACCTTTTACTTAGCAAAGACACACCTTTGGGAGACATGCATTCACTACATCTATTCTATGAATTAATGGACATCATATCACTATGGGACAACAGAGAGAAATAGCTGTCTTTTAGAAGATCAGATGATATTAAAAGACCATTGTCTGCTGTCATCCAACCTGGTAGAACCGGTGCTCCTATGAGATGACAATTGCAAAGGAAGAAAGATATATTAACAATATTTTAGAGGGCTGGGGCAGTACCTCACTTGGTTGAGTCTTTGCCTACTATTCATGAAGTCCTGGATCTGATTTCCAATCACTATATACAAAGTGTCAGGTCAGCCTGGAACCACATGAAACCCAGCCTTTGAAAAATAAGTAANTGAGAAGAAAACATATGTTAGGTATTCAATAAATATATAAGAACAAAATTTCAAGTTGGAAAGAATCTTAAAGATAGTCTACTAGAGTATCCTCCTTAACCCTCTTTTCTTTTTTAAAGAGAAAGAAGTTCCTTTCTTAATTTATGTCCTCTCATATATATCACTGTTGTGTAATCATTTCCTCTGAGTAAAAAATTTCATCCTGGAGGGAGTATTCTTAAAACTCAGGATAGAAGCAAAACTTGCAGAGCTCAGGAAGTAAATAACACCCAAGTTTAAGGCAGTTTCCAGAACTAGCAAGATTCACAAGTACTCTCCCCAAGATTATATAAACTTAATAAGGACAACTAGAAAGAAGAGACTCTCTGCTCCATTAAGCTGCTGGCAAGTCAAGCAGAGAGTACAAGATCAGAGCTTTCATGAACTGTCACTTAGGCTCTGGTGGGGTTATGAAGNTGATGTAGCTAACTTTGAGACATTCCTGTTTCTTTAGGTAATACTTTACCCATACTCTTGTAAACAACCCCCATAAGCTTACGAGTTCTCCAGTTTGTACTTTGGTGGGATTGTTAATTTAGTCTGTCATTGGTTCCCTATCTGAGAGAGAAGGATGCTTGTTCACATGTCCCAAGGAAATGTTACACATGGTTCATGGATAGCAATGCTAGTGGAGAATTTCATGGGAATNACANTAATATCTGCTGGATAACATGGCCATGGTGCTGTGTGGAATCTCCTGCTGTGTCAGGTCATGTTTAAACACAGATTTAATAGTAACTACACTATTTTCTAGAAATGAGGAAAGTGAAGCACAAAGAATTCAAACCTGTTTTTTCTATTTTGAATATAGACTCTTGATCCTTTGAGACAAAGTACTCAAGCCTATGCTCAAGAACACATGTTTGCACATTGGAATCCAAAGATAAGTGGGAAAGTCTACATACTACCTTGACTAATGTTATTGATCTGATCCATTAGTATGGATAAATGCTATATAGCAGCATTGAGTTTTTTTGAAAGTTNCACAATTCAATTGAATGCNAAGTGCATTTTGTTACAAATAATGTTTGTTTGGCATTGAGTTCTGAGATCTTCAGAAATCATAAAACCAATTATCCATCTACTTTATAGATGCTTGGGATAAATGCTCTTTGTANGAATAGTGAGATTTATGTTTTACCTAATTTTATGGCCAATTATAAATGAGAAAATGTCTAATTTATATGTTTTAAATATTATTCTTATTTTTGCCCATTCAATTACAAGGATAATCCAAAATAAAATATTTTACTTACACTATTGTAATGCTATGATAACTTACAAAAATATGAAAATTGTTATATAGCATGAGAACTCAGTGCTAAAGCAATGTGACTGTTAACATTCATGCACACAGAAACACACACTTCCTACAGATTTTTAACTCTCTGTTTATGGACAAATCATGGACATCAAGCCTCTCTTCATTTGAAAATAATATTCTGGGTAGAGGCTCAGAAAGAGGAGCTCCAATGTGTAGAAATGATAATTCCACTGTTTTTTTTTCTCTCTGGTGGGCTGTCATCTTTTGTGGGCTCCGTTCTTGGCTTAACTCTGACTTTCTTCCGATTCACTTTCTAGGACAACCTGAAGCCCTGTCATTCTTTCAGAGAATGTGAAAAATTTCTTCATTTAGCCAAGAAGAGTCAAGTTAAATTAAACATGAAGTATAAGNATACATGTAATGCAAAGAAAAGATTACTTCATAAAACAAGAGTCTCTGAGACATTACCACCTAAGCCTGACTTGAGTGTTGATTGCCAGGCATGCCTAGGGAACAGCATATTCTTTGTGGCTATGGACCCAGCAACTCTCAAGAAGGCATCAATAGCTTCAGAATTCTTTTCCTTCTTTCTTTCAGCTTATTTTTTTGAGACAGCATTTTATATAGTCTAGGTTTGCCTCCAATTTTTTATGAAGCCAAGACTGTCCTAGAATCCTTGATCCTCTGCCTCCACCTCTCACTGGTATGCAACACTAGGTCCAGCAACTTCAATTATTTTNAAAGAAATTTTCTCTCCCTATTTTTCAAGTTTATGGTTCCTTGTGGGTTATCCATTCACCAGCAATTAAGTTATTATTTTATTAGAATTATTAGATTTCTACAGAAGAAATAATTTGCATGATCCAAGGCTTCTAAGTGGTAAGAGTAGCTCATTTATCCATTTCCCGAAGTTCATTTTGATTATTTTCTGCATTTTCTCCAGGGAGAGAATTTCCAAGAACAAAATTTTATTATTTTATAGTAGTATTACAAATTTATTAAAGTTTACCATTCATTATTGTAGCAATCCTTACAGCTGTGGTAGGGGGTTTAGGAGAAGGAGGATGACCATACTATCTTTTTATGATTACAAAACTTTCTCACTATGAGAAAAGAAAAATAAACACTATTCTTTCTAAAGAGCTGTCCCTCTGTGGCTTCAGCAACAACTACTTTTTTTTCACATAAAGAGAGTTACAATTCCCAAGAAATATCTGCAAATAGAAAAGCTTTGAGGAAGACAGTACAAGATTAATCTTTTATGTTCTTGAACTATATTGCTTTAGGACTAAACATGCCTTGGATACAAGTGTCACTGTGGTAAAGACTATCATAGAGCTAGAGGTCCTGAGAGATGGAAATTTGTCTCTTTATCAAAATTTCTTTGATAGAGTCATCTGCTATCTTTTAACAAGCTCCATCAAACAGCTCTGGTTTCTCCTTTCTGCCAACTTTCTAGCTGTATAATCAAACTGGACTTGAACAGAGGTTTTTCCCTGTAAAAGTGAATGGAAATGCCTAACCCTTGTAGACCCTTGTATCATCATCATCATCATCATCATCATCATCATCATCATCATCATCATCCCCCATTCCTTTTCTTCTCTTAATCTTTGAATTATAGTAGCTAGTCTTCATTCAGNTCCTCAGTAACATCCTGCTCTTTCCATCCCCTAGTCTTTGTATGCATAGTTTCTACTCAGAATTATTTTTTATATCCACTTCTGCAAACATTCTTTTACACAAGTGAATTCTCCTTGATATAGATAATACATATAAGTTCCTTTTCTATACCTCCCTTCTATAACCATGTATGAGAGGTAATAGGCCATTACCTGGACCTTAGTGGGGCATCTTGATATTGAAAGAGCAGCTTTTCACAGAGATTGTGTAGGGGGTGGGGTTTCAGGAAGGAGAGGGGATTGAACATCCAAAATTCCATATTCAACCAATTGTTTTTTAACAGAGGCAGAGGTAAAATACAGCATTTTAGAAACATGGAGTATACTAGGCTGAGATTGTGGCATCAGTGTAGAATGAGCCTAGCATGAGTGAGACCCTGGGTTTAATCTCTAACAACACACACACACAC
>LZPO01035165.1:67363-78459 GCA_001675575.1 Neotoma lepida
TTGTAAACTTCCATACTAACAGTAGAGATTGGTATACTTTGTCACTCTGGTGCATCACTGAGGGTAGATAATGTGAAAATAGACCTGAAAATAAATCATTAAGCATTTACCATGCTCAAGACATTATGGTGGATGATAGGTATACATATGTAAAAAGGTACATATATTTATTCCTGCAGACACTTGATTTTAACATGAGATACAGTGGGAAAGAAAATACTACTGCCGTGAAATGACACTAGTCTGCCCATCCAGGGGCCCTATGTCTGGCAAAAAATCATAGGCTTTCTTGAAATAACCAATCCTGAGATCTAAAGAATTGNTAGAAATTAGTCAAATACAGCAAAAATACAAAGTATTGGGTAGTATGTGCTCATGCCTGGGTAAAGACAAAATATAATATGCTCTGGAACAGAAATGTCACAGAAGTGTGTGTTAAGGATCAGATGACAGAGGTAGAAAAAATTGGACAAAAACCATGGCAGAGCTACAGCATAAGGACAGCTCTATGGCATGCTCATATGACATGACCATAAGGTTGGTGAAGGTTCATATGAGGTGACCATGAGGATGGCTCTGTGACAAGGTCATGTGTAACCATGAAATGGCCCTTTGACAGGTTCATGTGAAGTAACTGTAAGGATAGTTCTGTGATAGGTTTGTGTGAGGTGACCTCAAAAGTGCCCAACTATGAGATGAGAGTTGACATTTACAAACTTTGAAAAGAATGAAGGATAGAATTTGGAAACAGGATTCTATAGGTGGCTCAGTGAATACATTTTAGAGGTGGCTTGCTATTCAAAGTATGAGGACTTTAGTTCAGATCTCCGACATCATAAAAAGTTAAGTGTGGTAGCATATGCCTTGAACCTCTGTACAAGGAGGCAGAGATAGTCTTTTCTGGGGCATGGTATTATTGAGCTAGTCTAGCCAAAACAATGGGCCCAGGTTCAGTGAGAGACCCTATCTCAAAATAATGAGAAGAGTGGAGAGAAAGACACCTACTATTGCCCTCTTTTAGTCACTCATACAGTCTTGCATGGAAACATGCATGCACACACTCACACACACATGCACACACCCACACACACCCACACACACACACCCCCCACACACACACGCGCACACACAGAAAGTTTGAAACAATAAAATTTATTTATCACTAGATATGTAATCATCCATTACTGATGTGTGTTAAGTGGTTTTAGAGACTCCCACCAATACCCAAATCTCTGAATGTTAAAGTCCATTTATAAAATGGCTTATTATTTGAATAGAACCTATGTACAGGCACCCACTTATATAAAATATTGTCAGATTGTTTATTATAAATATGAAAACATACCTACTGCCTTAGCCAGTGTTCTATTGCTGTGAAGAAACACCATGACCATAGCAACTCTTATAAAGGAAAGCATTTAATTGGACCTTGCGAACAGGTTCAGATGTCTAATTCATTATCCTCATGGCAGGGAGCATGGAAACACACAGGCAGACATGGTGCTGGAGAGTCACTGAGAGTTCTACATCCAGATCTGGAGGTAACAGGGAGAGCCACTGGATCTGATTTGAGCATTTGAAACCCCAAAGCCCACCCNCAGTGACACACTTTCTCCAACAAGACCACACCTACACCAACAAGGCTACACCTTCTAGTCCCTGTCAAGTAGCGTCACTCCCTAATGACCAAGCATTCAAATATATGAGCCTATGGGGGTCATTCCCACTCAAACCACCACAACTACTATGCAAATAGTTGTTTGGAGGATAATAATGATAAAAATGTATTCACATTCAGTAAAGACCCTTTGTTCTGAATATTTTTTACCTGGTTGATTAAGTGTACAGATGTGGAATAAGCACATGCAAAGGGCTAATGGTGCATGTGTGTCAGTTAGAGTTCCAAAGAGAAAAGAATCTACCTCAGGTGATTCAAAGGAAGAGATTTAAATAAAGAGGATTTACTAGGGTTTAATTAGCCTAATACTTATGCTTGGGAATCAGTGACCACACTAGATCTTTCATCAAGGAGGCTGAACTAGTCCAGCAGGCATAAAGCTAGATTTGAGACATTTTTGGAGCTCTGTTGCAGCCCAGAAGTCACATTCTTACAGTGTTACCTGTTGTTTTTCCCGGTGTTGCTAGCACCATTGTGATTTTGAAAAGGATATATATAAATTTGTCCTATTTAATTGTGGTCTCTTGGAGGCCTGATCTTTTTCAAGAGGAAGTGGAGGGGAAGTGGATCTGGAGGTCAACAAAATGAGGGGAAACTGGGAGTAGTGGAGGGAAGGAAAACTGTGGTCAGGATGTATTGCAGAAAGAGCAGAATGTAGTGGATAGCTATTTTGGCTTTTGGCTATAGGACAGCCCCCTTAGCCAGGTAACCATGTCACCTGGCTAAGACCTCCTTTTAGGGCATGGTTTACAGGAGCCCCTTAAAAATTTTGGATGCCTACGTGATGGCTCTGCTCCTGTCATTTCTGGATCCTTGCGGTCTCGGAAGACAGACTGAAGACCGAGCCAGATTTCTCTGCTGGATCGCGTCGCTCTCCTGTCCATCCCTGTATTCACTCCCTCCCCCCTTTTCCATAAGTTGTTTCTAAAATAAAGCTATCTTGATAAAATATAAATAATTGGGCTGGCCGTCTAATTAACATAATAGCAAAATCTATTTTCAATTAAAAAAAGATATACATAATTTCACCNTTTTCTGCTTCCCAAACTTTCCCATTACTTGTTCAGCTCATCCTGAGTAGGAGATGTAGCACACCAGCTTAGGGAACTCATTGTAGAATGACATCAGGAGAGAAGAAATAGACAAGTTAGCAGATGCCTAGGTAGGAAGCTCATTCAGTCTTAATTAGTAATTGCAGTGATTTAGTCAGAGAAAAACGACGGCCAAAACACAGGGCCAAAACTCATGGGAAGCAAGGTAAGAACAAGTCTCTCAACAAACCAGCTCAGTGTGCCCAGGGAGTTGTTGAGCCTCTCCTGAAAGTGGTTAAGTGGTGTAGAATTGAGAGCTATGAAGACATATAAAAGGCATCCAGATTTATTGTGACCCCAAAATGGCTAAGATGCTCTTTCAGAGAAAAAGTCCCATTAATGGCACATAGTAAAATTTTTATCAAAATGCCACTGTGAACTTTTCTTTCTGTGACAAACAGCTTGAACACTAAGACATCACCACCCACATGCATATGTCTCAGTGTGTATTTTGCCAAGGTGCCTGCTTGCCATTTGCTCTGTCTACACAGTGCCAAAAACTCAGGTGAAAAGTAGAAAATCCATTCAGTGTTTCTAAATACCCAGATGTTTGCCACCACATGCATAAACCATCTGCACAACAGTGTTTCTTGCCTTGTCTGCTTGCTTGCCAACAAGGAATATGATCCATTGTGTCGAGGCTTAAGTATTTGTAAGACTAAGAAATTGTGCAGCATTATCTAGAATCTGTTTATTTTTAAGTATCAGAGATGCTTATCTATGAATCAGGTTGTAAAAATATCAAATGCAACTTTTCTTATTTATTTGTGATGTCTCTATAAATAAATCAAAGGCACCTTAGAAAATCCTTTCTGGTATTACAGATGATTAAATTTCAACCTCTTGTTTTTACATTATAAACAAGAATTCAGAAAACATTGACTTGGTATATTAGTTGCTTTTCTATTGCTGTAATAAAACACCATAACCCAAAGTGACTTATAGATGAAAGAGTTTAATGAGTTTGTTTTAGCTTGAGATTCCAGAGGGATGAATCCACCATGGCAGGGAGGCATGGCAACACATCCTAGGAATGGTGGTTGGAGGTAAGAGATCACACAGTCAACTGCAAACACTGAGCAGAGAGCAAACAGGTCAAGACTCTCAAAGCTAGCTCCTCAGTGACCTACTTAGGTTCTGTTTATTAGGGTTCCATAAAATACCCCAGAAGCACCACCAACCAGGACCCATGTGTTGAAAAGTGTGAGTCTGGGGGGGTAATTTCTCATTCAAATCATCACATCGGTGATTTACCTAATCCAGTCTTGCAACCTGAAAAGTCAAATATATCTTCTGGTTCTCCACAGTCCCTAAAGGTTCATGAGTTGAAATGTTAATCCTTCAGTAGGACAGTGTGAGAACTCCAAACAGGAGATAGTTTACATCAATTAGTGAACTATCTCTTGTTTGAATGAGTCCTGGTATGGAATGCTCTGAGTGAGAGCATGAGTTGGCTGTTGCAAGAGAGGCTGTTTCACTGGCTCCNTCTTTCCTGCACATGCCTGCTTTTTCTTCCTCTTTGTCTTTGGTTGGAGCCACAAAAAGCCACAGAAATAGTCAATCAGGTGTGAATAGCACATTCTTGGACTTCAGCCTCCAGAACAGAGAACCCAACCAAGCCTTGATTTTTTTTTAATGAAGTATAATTGCAAGCACACTATTCCAGAACAGAAAGTGGACTCAGACTATGTGTTCCAGATGATCAGGCTGTAAACAGGATGAGTTGGACAGAGGTTGAGAATAAGGAGGACATGGGGACCACCAAGAATGATATTCAAGATGGTGACTCAAGAGGCCTTAAGGAATTAAGTACATCTGTCAGTGCTGGAGCANCTCTTGGACATAGTGATAGGTATGGCAGTTTAATCAGAATAAAATGCAAAGCACAGAGATATTCTCTGATCTAGACCAGCAGGCCATTCTTCAATAACAGATTTCTGGGGGGGGTGAATAAAGAGGACAAGAAAGTTGGAGCCAGGAGTTCTTGCATAAGCTGATGGCTTATGCCAAGCAAGTTTACTAAGAAGCAGAGCATCTTATATACAGTGTTCATGGAAAAATGGTGCAGAGTCAGCAGAAAGCTATCATACAAGGAGCCAAAGTCAGCAGAAAGCTAAACAAGTAATGTTGCACACACAAAAGTACCACAGGATCTCCCAATTGTGTCACAGACTAAGTACACAGCAACCTTAGGACTGATAATCATAACCCTTTAGGGGGAAAGAGTTGGGTTCCCAGGATTCAAAATTACAGTGCCCCACCCCACTTCCCAGAGCCTGGCCCAGGCCATTACTGGGTTTGCCAAGCATGTTCCTTTTTTTTTAGACAAGGAACTATGCTCCTTCTCCATACACCAGGACCTCAGGGAAAGCCCTGCTTTGAAATGACCCTCAACAATTCTTGTTTATAGTTTAACGGTCATTTAGAGATATTCTGTAACATTTCAAAGTTTTACAATTTGAAAATGTAGAGAATGGTTTGTAAAACAGGCTACTCTGCTGAAGACCAACTGAGAAATCCAGCTTCATGGACTGAGCAACTTCTGGATTCTTGGACTTTGCATTCATGGCCAGCTATTGTTGGATTAGCTTGATCATAGCCTGCATGTAAATCATTCTAATAAATCATTCTAATATTCATATATATGTATGAAGAGATGCATTCTATAATTCTGTTTCTCTAGAGCAGTCTAGTGAACTGGAGGCTCTTACTTCCCCTTGGCCACTTTGGGATTTTTGACCTTAAACCAACAGACTAAGAAAGGAATAACAGTGGGGGGGGGAGTGATTGACCCAGATTACCATGGGACAATTGGATTGCTTCTCCACTGTGGAAGTAAGAAATATTTTGTCTTGAGTGCACAGGAGATCCTTTAGGATATCTCTTGGTGCTACTATGTCTTGTGACTAAAGTAAATGGGAAACTACAACAGCTGAATCCAGGCAGGATGACAAAGGACACACACCCATCGGTAATGAAGGTTCAGGTCATTCCTCCAGGAAAAGAACTAAAATCTGCTAAGGTTCATACCAAAGGCATAGGAAATACAGAATGTATAGTAGAGGAGGGTACTTAAAAACACCAACTAAGGTCACATGACCAATTACAGAAATGAGGATTATAGCTGACATNAATATTCTGTCATATTTTGTTAAGAATGTGATTGTACACATATTTGTGTTTTTCTTTCCTCAGTTTCTTTATTGTGTAGTGTAACATTGATTAGGTGAATATCAATGGTTATCATATTTAAATTGGAGAAATTAAAAGAATGTCTCTCAAGAGACATTGCCATCTTTTCTAAATTTATAATGCATTTGTCGTTGCACAAGGGATTGTTATATCATATTAGGCATAATTATGACCTGATTAAATACATAGTGCTTTTGCAATAGTAAATGGGACAGTTATATTATATCACAGACTAAGAGACCAGCTCCCAATCTGCTTCAGGGTAGCAAAATGAAGACCTCAGAGTAGCGAGGGTTTAGGAAAAATTCTCCTCTGAGGGCTAGACCTTTTCTACCTGAGGAAAAATATAAACACAGATGCTTTTTGATTGTAACTTTCTCTTTACTTCATCTTGAAACATTCTCTCTGAAAAACCTCTCTTCACAGCTTCCTAATTCGCTCTTCATCCCTTCTTATTCTCTCCTCAGCAGCTTCTCTAATTCACTTTCATTGCCTCCACATCTTTCTCTACACCTTTCCTCCACTCTCTCTCTCTGGACCACTACTGCCTGCTCTCCTGTTTTGCTGCTCCTCCCCAGGCCCTCCCTCTACATTACTCCTGCCTCTCACAGCCAAAACCTGGACAATTATAAGTTACATTTTCAGGGACCTACCCATTCTCATAACACAAGGTAAGTCACATAGTTTCTCTTAGGTTAGTAGTGTCACATTGACCCATGCACGTAGCTCTAAGTTGGTGAGAGTTCCCAGATAGTAAGTAAACAGTTGGCTGAACCTTGAGCCTGTAGCATCAACTGAGGCTGGAACGACATGCAGAAAGTCAATTCCTGAGAAACTTATGTCTAAAGTTGCTTCAGGCTCTGACCTTGAATAAGCAAAACAACACCTGGAAAAATGACCTCGTGTATTTGTCTCTAGAGGCAAATAACCTGCTTGGAATCTGCTCTGAAGTCTAAAGTTAGCTGTCTATGTAAAAGGTTGTCTTTGTGACTGAGAATCCTATGTCAGTCTGAGAAATATAAAATATCCCAGTATTATTTCTATACATTAAAATTATATAGCTTAAACAGAAATCATCTTCCTGAACATCCACAGCTATATATGTGCCCAATAAGTGTAAAATACACTACCAAAGGGCTGTGGAAAGAACTCTACAGCTGTTCTTATAAGGGAGGCATAGCAGTGGCACCTGAGAAAGGTACCTACAGAAAACAACCAGTCATTTACAATCAATAACCCCACAGTTTTGACAAGTGGGGCCCCCCAACAGGTATTCATGCATCTGGTGGGTCGACTTGTCAAACACTAGTTGTCACCTGCTGTATACACCCATGGCCCTTGGCAATATTATGTTTATGCATCATTATGATGTGGTTATTTTTTTCATTTTGAAATTAATCATGACATTAAGTACATATGATTGTGATTCAAGTGGAGAAGAGGCAGACTTGTGATGACTACTTTTGGTTGTCAACTTGACTATATCTGGAATTAACTAAATCCAAAAAAACCAGAAAGCACACCTGTGAGAGATTTTTTTTTGCTTACTTTGAAGTAGGAAGATCCATTTCTAATCTAGATCTTGAGGTAGGAAGACTGAATCCTGACTATTACACATAGTAAGACAAAGAAACAATGATGACCACCAGAAAGTAGAAGAGAAGTCAACCTCTGAAATTATAAAGCCAGAGATATTGAAAGGGCATTGACACAGAATTAAGTAAGAAGTAGGTAATACTAGATTGGTTCCTTATCAAATGAGCCATTTTCACACATAATCTTGATTTAGATAAAGAGAGCTTACATCCAAAAAGACTTACAACATGAGAATGTGCCAATCTCAGGATCTACACACACCTCAAAAGTCACATGGAAACATAAAGCTGTATTTCCTGAGGACAGACCATCACATCTAACAGACACTTATCTAAAGCGATTGAGCAGGCAGATGGTAAGGGATCAAGCATAGATCCTGATGGGGGAAGTCTCTTATTGAAGTGTTCTCTCTATGGTGAGCTGACTCTCAGGAGATGATCATCCAGGACAGAGGGTGTGTTGCACTTCTGAGTGGCTGTGAGTGTAGAGCAAGCTGATGTCCTAGGCACAGTGGAAAGGACAGGTATCTGAATAAAGTTTGGTTAAGCTAAAGGAAAGGACAAAAAATGAGTGATTGGAAACAGTTTGATACATCTATAGTTCTAATTTACATAAGAATTATCTGTTAGATTTTCCTTCATCTGCAGTAGCTTTCTCCCTCCATTGCATTTTCTGTCCATTCTCCATTTAATACTCTCATGAATATGAAATGCTGCTATGGTTGACAATACTTCTGATCCTACTTGCCCAGCCTCAATTTCATCCAATGCTGAATCAGATTTCCTTAGACAACAACATAACTAATCCATATAACTCTAAGCCATTCTCTGCCCCATTGTAGGTGGTTGATCTAGGATGGTTACAGAGACCAAGGGAGGTTCTTTGGAAAACCTAAGACCTTGTCTCATTCTGCAAGCCTTGATGTGTTGCATTTCTTGAATTTTTGTTTGGAAGCAAAGGACTCCTTAAATTTTCTCATCATAGTAGTGAAAGAAGATTTTTGAGGTGGAAATCCTGATTCTTCACTGCTGGACTTCTACGAGATTACATGACTCACCTCTATATTCTGAAAAGCTTGGTTTAGGCTGTTATGTGGTTTCATTGTATGTCTGTTCATGTTTCTGGTAAAGGATATGTGGCTTTTTTTGGCCATATGGAATCTACTACTCAGTACTCTTACTTTGATATAATATATAATTTTTATAGATGATAAAGTCAAATATACCACATACCAGAAACTTTAAATGAAATTATAGCTGTTAAATAAAAAAATAAAAATTTTAAAAATAAAAATGTGCAATTAATTTTCAATAGTAGGATGAATTTGAAAACACAAATCTTAAAAGGTCTTATTAATAAAAAACCCAGAACCAGGTATTGGGATGAATGCTGAAAGATCAGAGACAGAACAAGCCACAGCCAACCTCACCTTGCCAACTCCTTAGCCGATCCTGTTTCCTCAGACTGCAGGCTTCTGGGTCCTCATCCAAATGAATCTCAGCTGAACTGCTGCTCAAAAGACTGAAAGCTTAAAAGCCTCTAGTTTCTGGTTCTCACGCCTTATACACCTTTCTGCTTCCTGCCATTACTTTCTGGGATTAAAGGCATGTGTCTTTCCCAAGCAAGACATAGATCTCAAGTCCTGGGATTAAAGGTGTGTACCACCATGCCTGGCTCTATTTCCAGTGTGGCCTTAACTCACAGAGATCTGAATGGATCTCTGTCTCCAGAATGCTAGGATTAAAGGTGTGTGTGCCACCATTTTCTGGCCTCCATGTCTATCTAGTGATTGTTCTCTTCTCTGACCCCAGATAAGTTTTATTAGGGTACACAATATTTTTGGGGACATAATATAATCACCACAGGAGCTTTAAAATCCAAAAATTTGTATAACTATATATTATTAGTCAGATTTTTGTTACTATGATAAAACAACCAAGGATACAAACTATATGAAGAAAACAGTCATGTTTATTTCACAATAATGGAGATAATGCAATTAGTTAAGCCCTGGTGAGGATGTCATGATGAATGCAAGATATCCACGATAGGAGTGTTTCAGAACATCCAGTTACATCACAAGCTAGAAAGCAGAAAAAGAGATTGAGATCTTAAAGTGCCTTCTGAGAGAAAGCCCCCAGTGAACAAGGACCTCCTAGTAGGTTTTAAAGGAGTCACAGAAAGACACCAAACTACTTAGATAGTGGTTTATGATCTTTTTGATCTTCCTGAACCCCTTCCATATGGGGATATCTCTACACATTTAGTCTTTGTTTCTGATTTTTATCATGTCAATTGTTACTTGTAAGTTCCTCCTGTAGAAATTTTACTCTATTGATGTAGCAGGGACAACTTGCAGAGATAGTGGCAGGCCAGTTTTTTTCGACAAATGATGGTTTTACAACATTCAAGTTAGAATAAAACACACTGGACTCTGGAATACCAGCAGTCTATCATAATTATCCTAAGTCCTCTGACTACAGTGTGTCTCTAGTATAGTGAAATAATTTATATTTTCTAAATTTGTAAAAAAAAAAACTAGAGGGAAATGATACAATAAATACAAAAATAAAACAATGTCACTGTGGTCTTTAGTAAAGCTATTGCCAATGATTCAGGCTTGAATTGAAGTTACAGGAAAAAAATAATAACCAGTATAAATTATGTGACACTTTTCTTTTGCAAATAAGTATTAAAACCCCTGGACAGTTCATTTCCTACAGCTACTGCACATTCTTTCTGAGGCTGTGCTGACAAGTGCATTTTATTTGCTGCTCTGCCTATTACACCTCTCATATTATACATAAGAAAATGGGGAGTGCCCCGGGAGTAGTTGTTACCTAGATAACATGTACTTCCTCCTATTGTATGTATTTTGTTTTCAATCAGAAACTATCCTCTCAATTTCTGGGTGAGGAGAGACATTAGTAGAAAGTGGCTCTGGGATCCTCTGTGTATGATGGCACATTAGTATTTGGGCAAAAGAGAATTCAAAAGGACAAAGATAACCTAAGGGGCACACTGCTGTAAAACCCCTTCCAAGACTCTGAAATAGGATGGGAAGGAACTTGCTACTCAGCTCCTATTCCTCTGAGTCTTACTTGAATCAAACCTGGGTTCGCTGAACTGAGGACATCCCCTGCTGTGCTCAAAATAGACAAGCATGGCCTGAAATTGATAATAATTGACAAGGAGAAACATTGGACCTCTAATGACAAGGCACCTCAGAGGATTATTAAATTTATTATCTTGAAAAGATTGAATTTTCACAAGACTGTTGGGGGGCTAAGGGAAGGAAGAAATGTGGTAGTTAATTGAATTTGCAAGACACTGTCAATAAGAAGAAACTCAAGGGGATTCCATTTAAGGACAAAGGATGCCTGTCCTTTACTCTTAGATATATATGGTGTGTGTGTGTGTGTGTGTGTGTTTGTGGTGTGTGTGGAGAAGGGGAGCAGGTTTCACATCATCTTTTGGTAATAGTAATAGGCCCAAGACTGTTCTTTGTGTGGCTTTACTCAAGTGAGAAAAATGCTCAA